>JAXIVD010000447.1:107500-135000 GCA_036785275.1 Cancer borealis
AAGGAAGGATGTAATTTAAAGGATTTGAAACCTAGCTTCAGCTTCCAAGACCGTCCAGCCTCAGTCCCTGCTTGTGTCAACAAAATTATATTTTACTTTTTTTTTTTTTTTTTAATGTAGGCAACTTTGCATCAAAAACTCAGCTTCCAGCCTCCAGCTGATTGGCTGAACTTATATCTAACACATAAGGCAGTCACACTTGGAGATGTCAAGCAGACAGACAGCATTATACATACCGTATTTTACGGCTTATAAGACGCACTTTTTTTCCTAAAAAAAATACCATGTAAAATACTTGTGCGTCTTCCAAGACGAATGTTGTATTGGCTCGCCCGATAGAGACGTGGATTTGTATGATGTCATTACATTATGAGGTTAACTTAAATAACTATTCAATTCAGCCTTTTATATGATATAACCTCAGTACTTACTTATTACAAGTATTTCCAATACCATAAACGTTCCTGGAGCCAAGCCACAAGCCCAAATGTGAGCCATACGTCTGTTGTTTATTGTGCCAGCTGGTGGCGGCGGGAGCCATTCCGCTCTTGATCTTGACGGTACAGGTGTGTAACCAAGGGTAACAGGTGGCTTATTTCCATAGACCAGCAAGCCTTTGGATCGGCTGCGTTTGGATCTGCTGTGTTGATGTGTTGTCTCCAATGCTCGAAGCATAAGATTTGCTCACACTCTTAAGTCGTGAAATACGGTATATCAGTTACCACCCGGCTGTCACACGTATCATAAGCTGTTGTTTGTTTTTTGTCCCCAACCACAACAACAACAACAACTGTTTCAGTGTGTGTGTATTTACCAACGGTAGTTGTAATTACCTAGTTGTACATTTGTGATGAGTGCTCCAGCAAACTTGTGGTGAGTGCTGAGACAACAGATAGTTTAAGAAAAGGTTACATAAATTCATGGATATGGTGAAGTTGTTTTTGTGTGAGAATGACTTTATTTTTCTTCTCAAAATTTCTCTCCAATATTTGGGTGCGTCTTCCAAGATGCAGCGTCTTGTAAGCCGTAAAATACGGTACCCCTCTATGCTCGCATCCACAATATTTTTTTTACTACAGTAAGAACGGTCATCTCACGCATAATTGGTACTGGACTATCGGCCGTGAGATGAAAAACCGCGAGATGAACGATATTGAAATACATGTAAATAGTATAATTGGTTCTTAGGTATGGTACATAAGCTTCTTATAACTCCCATTAACCCTCCAAGAATACAAAATATTTTCCCGAAAATTCACACATACAAGGTTATGCATAATCTGTATGATAATAAACAAGATTGAACACTTTCTGCCTATTAACCCGTAAAGTCCGATACGGCACCCGGGTACCATTGGCGGCAATGTCCGATACGGCACCCGGACACCAGGATATTTAGCGACGCACCACAAATGCACTATAATTGGTAATGCTGCCAAACTTGGTACACTGGTAGGCCTACCGTCCCTCTCTTACCCTAGCGAGAAAAATCGGAACTAGGCCTATTACAAGAAAATACAACAAAAACAGTGCCTGTGTAAATATGTATGTATAAATTATGTAAGGTAAATAGTTATAAAGTACAGTGAATAGTATGGCTGTGAAATAAGTTATTATGAGTCTGTATATATGATAAAACTACTAGAAATAAATAATAAGGGAAAATAATGAAAGTGAGGAAAGTGGGGCGGGAACTGCCAACTAGCGCCACACTCCAACTTGCCGGCATTATTGTGGCAAAACTAACGTGAGTATTACCTAAATATTTTACGAGTATGTGCACTTGACATGTATCTTGATGATAAAAATGTTTGCATGCAATTCTGTATGACTCAATATTTTCTCAATTAAGTCAGATCTGGGGGAGTGGGCCCATTACCTTAGGTCGAATTTACCGGGTTAATAAAGGTTCAAATATTATTCTACTTACGTTGTGAGAGTCTGTGACTGGCTTGAGTAGCCTGGCAGTGGTGGGGAGTGGTGGCTAATAGAACACCGAAAGTAAATATGCTCCACAGCACAACAAAATAGCAATATTGTTGTTGACCCAGCTCCTGCCGTGACACAACTGACCCAAACCAACCGTTCAACTGGCGTGCTGATCTATGTGCATGTGCGAGATGTTCGTTTGACACCGCTAGATGGCAGAAAGCGGAAAATTTTAAATAGATGCGGGATGTTAAATTCGCGAGACTATATTACGCGAGATGACCGTTCTTACTGTATTTTCTTTGTAGGTTGGGTACTACACAGAATACTTGATTTTCAATTCCATCAATAGATAATAAAGTGGTTAGGCATTAAAAATGTGTGAGAATGATCACATCCATTAACATTAAAAAATTACAAGAGCTCAAGTTATATAGCAGATTAAAAAGATATTGAACCAAATGTGGTCATACTCATTAACACATCACAATTAATCTTAAACTTGTTCTGTGTGGATAAGCTGTTATGATCTGTTTCTTTCTTGAGTGTTATCTTGCATGTATGAAATGGGTTAGTAAAAAAAAAAAAAGATATGTTGACACAATAATTCTCTTACAAATACTTTTTAGTATAATGCTAAGGAAAATCTGTAAATAGTACCCTACACAAATCAGAATGTATAACCTTCATAAAGTTAATAATATACATCAAATTCAAGGAAAATATCAAACTCTTTCACAAAAAGAAACATCACATACAAAAAACAGTAGACACTCCCATACAAACTACATTCATAGTTGACATACTAGCTACACTATGAAGAAATTGGTAATATTAAAGATCTACATCTACACAGTAGAGCTGACATTCCTCATGCAATTAACAAAGATGCTACTTTCAGGCAATACAAAACATCAGAAGAATGCAAAGATTTAAGCATGGTCGGTACCTGGTCCAGGTTGCTTGTCTCTAGGTAGCTCCCAGTCCATGCAGCGTTGAATAGCCATACACCATTTTTCATAGCGCATCTCACGTTCTGAAGTGCAACAGTTAGTATCAATACTATGTTTGGAGTGCATTCTATCAAGCAAATGTGTTTTCTAGTATTAATTATTGATACCAAAACCCTCCAGAAACATACCCCATGTAATGTCAATGACTTAGAATACAGCTATACCACATTTTTTATGGTTCTTTTCTAATTTCAATTTACTATAGTTAGTTTTTTAAATGCTAATAAATTATGTAATTTATTTAATTTATCCTCATAATATTCATAAAACTAAATCTTTTTATTTCACAACACTGAGGTCAATCCAATATAAATGGTGTTCAAATGTTTCTCTTTCATATCCACAACATGAGCATCTTCACTCTTCTGTCAGGGTACTGGTGAAGTGCTCTGTTCCGATGTAAATGAGAATCAAATCTCTCCTGAACAGCAGTTGCAGTATGAGCCCTACTGGTCTGTGCCTACTTCACTAGTCCCCACTTGATATTAGTATACGATTCTGTGCCAGCACTAGCAGTCAATAGGTAGCTTTAAAAGACGGTTGGATCAGAGTATGGATAGGAATGACAAGTGGGATGGCTAAATATTGGATTATTCCAAGGGTGGGGGACAAGGAGCTGCCTCGTGTAGGTCATTTAACTGGCCTCTTGCAGTCTCCCCATTTCTTATGTTCTTAATTCCTCCTCCTCCTCCTCCTCCTCCTCCTCTTCTTCTTGTGACCTGTTATGCTTCGTATCGCTTCGCAGTTCCCGTCTATTTTTTTCTTTTTCTATATCATAAACCGTTGGCACCAGTAGGCTTTTTTTTTTTATGGACACAGATGGACTTGCCTCTGCCTGTTATTTGGCATAGGTTTATAGATTTTTTTTTTATAGTGACGCCTCGAATGTTTACATTCTCACTTAAATATGTTGAGAACCAAGAGAGGCTAATCGCTGTTAAGGCCTCAAATGCATATAACATTGTAAGTCCCGTCTGAGGACAGTATGGCAGCAATTTGGGTAGTCTTTGGCCACTTGGCGGTGATATCAAATAATGAAAAGTGGCCGGCGGACATCGAGGGATCGAACCGGGGATTCTATGTTGTCATGCCCAAACGCTGACCATTGTACCACCACCTTTGTGTTACGGCTCCTCTATATCTCCATAGACGTAAATAGGAGGAAGGTGCAACACAAAGGGAGATTTTCACCTATGTGACTAGTCCTTTCTTTTCAATTACGCTGGTTTTCTTTGAATTCTTCCCACGCCTGTATAAGACATGGGAAAAATGCAAAGAAATTCAGCTTTTGTTGAGCAGCCATGTTGTGATGACGTCAGCTCTCTCTCTCTCTCTCTCTCTCTCTCTCTCTCTCTCTCTCTCTCTCTCTCTCTCTCTCTCTCTCAGATGTGGGATTCCTCCTCCTCCTCCATTCTAGATAATGTAATGGCTTCCGCCAGTACAGTATCTGTAACTGTATGTATATTTTATCATTCCTTTGTTGATCTCATTTATATAAAGGTATTTAGAAGGTTCAAATACTGTAAAGAAGGATCAGTAGATGCTTTGTTGTTTCATAAGTAAAGGCGATCACATTGCTTATAGAGATTTGTTCACGTCACTCTTTGCTGACAAGAGAAGCGCGCTCGCAGGATGTGATCGAGGTGAGATCTGTTTATTTCTTATATATTGTGGTATAAATTGACTGTTATGATGATTTATTGATTGTAAGCATTACTTGAAGTGTATGACAATGCCATGAGAATGTATGTGTATTCGTTCTGTGACTGGAAATGTATATTTTCAGTTCTTTACGACATGGTAGAGCCAGCCAGACATGGCATAGCCAGACATGGTTATGAAAATAGAGGACTGAGCTTCAATAAACGTCATCGGGAAATACGGGTTTCTTTTCACCCCGGTGAGGAAGCATGTCCTGCCATGCCTGTAAAACAGTTCACATTAATTAGAAGCCTGCGAAAGCTGCTACAGTAAAGAACTCGTCTCAACAAATGTGAAGATTGCTACGAGACGAGGGGACGCCACCTCACCCTAAGAAATCCCTTGTGTCAGCATTTCTGCCCCGGATACAAGCCGCACCCACAACAACGCCACCCCCACAGCCTCCATCTTATAATGCATCAAGGTCACAGGCAAGAGATTGTAGCTACACTGTAACAGTTCCTATATGGTAATATTGCCCTAAAATAGATTTGAATAGAGTGGGCAATCTAGAAGTCAGGATATTTGTTCAGTGTAGCTACTCCCTCAGTATATTTTTTAATAATGTCTAATATTGAGGAGAAAGGTGCCGTAGGTGGTCTGATTGAAGATGAGAGGGAATGGCAGGCGGGTAGAGGCGTACAGAGCCATGTTGGAGGTGTTAGGGAGAGATTGCCAACCGCGAAGGGGAAGGAGTATAAAACTAGTCAAGTTAAAGAGAAGGTGGGGTTCTTTCAACGCAAATGGAAAAAATTTGTAAACAGAATTGGTAAAGGTATGGAAGAAGCATCCAGTCTCATGCACTTAATCAAAATATCTGATGAAGAAATGGAATTGTATGCTAACTATGTTAGTGCATGTATGGAACTTAAAGATCTTAAGCAAGAAGAGTCGGATGAGTTAGATGAGTTAGAGAACCTTAAAGTAGATGAACAGATTCACCAAGAAACTGTAAAGGATTTAAAGAGTAAGAAATTGGAGATACTAAGTGGTAAAGAATCTGTATTTTCTCATGCTAGTAAAGGTTCTAGTAGACATTCTAAAGCATCTAAGGCTTCCTCTGCATCATTACTAAGAAGGCAAGAAGCGGCAGCTAAATTGGCCATGCTTAAAGCGGAAATAGAACATCATGATAATGTAGCTGAGGCACAGGCGTTAGTGGCAAGGAATACAGCTGAGTTAGCCAAAAGAGAAAAAATGAGAGACATAGCAGCTGTCAGTGCAGAACTTGAAGCTCTAAATGAAGTTGAAGAGGATGATAGAGGGATGCTTCCAAGTGATGATGAAAGTGTAGGGAAGCAACAACATCTTCAACAATATTTAGAGGTACAAAGCAAAGATGTATCGCCACTGCAGTCTGATTCAGAGGTAGATGAAGCCATGCCTCATAAATGTGTTACATTCTTCCCTAAACATGGATCTAATGGTAAATCTCATAGTCTAATGAATGAGGAAGGATTAGGTGTTAGTAGAAGTACAAATGTTAATGCTCAAGCAATGAATCTCAACCCCTTAGCTCATAGTTTCATACCTCCTAGTAACTATACTCCTACTAATAATGTCAAACAGTCCTGTCAGTCTCTTTCCACTCCTGGTAGTAATCCTGTTACTTATATACCTGTTCAAGGATGGAGTTTACCTCCAATAGAGCCTCCAATTTTTAGTGGAGAACCCATGGAATTTCCACTCAGGATAAAAAAGTTTAAAATCTTTGTAGAAGCTAGGACAACTGATGCATCAGAGAGACTTGCATATCTTGACAAATATACAAGTGGTGAGGCAAATGAAGCCATAAGAATGTTAATGTATTTAAATACTAACCAAGATTATGACACAGCAAAGAGAATTCTCTGGCAAAGATTTAGAAATGAAAGTGTAGTTGCCAATGCTTACATGAAAAGGTTGTCAGGATGGCCACAAATTCCTCAAGACGATGGTCCAGCCCTAATGAAATTTTCAGATTTTTTAGAATGTTGTAGGGCAGCTATGCATTCTATTCCTCACTTGTCATTCCTTAATGATCGCAGAGAACATAGGAAATTACTAACAAAACTTCCTAGATCCATAATTAATAGTTGGAATGCGAAAATAAGTGAACATTGTTATAGCAGTTCTCAGTATGGGCCAGGGCAGTACCCACCCTTTGAAAGGTTTTGTAAATTCATCAACTCACAAGCTCATGCAGCATGTGATCCTTTTACTTCATACAATGCTGTGGTCATGGAAGCAAATGACAGTGGTAAAGGCAATGCAAGCTTGAACAGGAATAAGAGTAATAGGTCATATACCATGACTAAATTTAGAGGAAGTAAGGGTTTCATTACAAAACCATCTGAGGAAAGGAAAGCTAGTTCCTTTAACAGTAAAGTAAATGTAGAGACTATGAAACAAGACTTTAAAGGAAAGGAAGGAAAGAGACAATTTTGTCGCTACTGTAAAGAGGAGCATGATTTAGAAAATTGTAAACTATTTGTAAAACTTGATCCTGATACAAAGTTTACATTTATCAAAGAAAAAAGATTATGTGCAGGATGTTTAAATTGGGGTCACATAAAGAAAGACTGTAGGAGAAAGAAATCATGTAAGGTATGTCAGAGATTCCATCCCACTGTTCTCCATAATGATGCTTTAAGATCTCAGACTCAAGAAAGACCAGTTGTAATAAATGAGGTTAAGGTCAAACAGTCAGTTGCTGGAGACACACACACTTTAATAGTACCAGTGTGGATGTACCAAGAAGGTAATGAAGGGAATAAAGTGTTAGTGTATGCATTGTTGGACAATCAATCTGATGCTTGTTTCGTGAAGCAAAGTCTCTTAGATGAGGTGGGAGTGAGTGGACCGCAAATTTCTTTGCAAACTTCCACAATAAATGGAGAAGAGACAATTGCGTGTAATAAAGTCTCTGGACTTATAGTACGAGGCATCTATGATGAACGAGATATAGAGCTTCCACATGCATACTCTAGAGAGAATATCCCAGCACGACGAGATCAGATTCCTAGGAGGGAGACAGCAGAAGGGTGGTCCCACTTATCTCTAATTGCTTCTAAACTCATGCCATATAGGTCAGATGTAGAAATAGGACTATTGATTGGAGTGAATTGTAATGAAGCAATAGAGTACAGGTAAGTAATCACAGGGGAGTCTGGAGAGCCCTGTGGGATAAGAACAGAGTTAGGATGGGGCATCCAAGGAAGGGTTGCTCTTAATCAAGGCTTAGAAGATAATATCCTGACAGTATTTAGAACATTTGTACAAGAGATCGAGATAAATCAGGAAAAAAGGGTAAGCTTCTTAGTCGTTCCATCAAGGACTAAGGAGATAATAAATCCCTCCCAAGTAAAAGATATGTTTGAGCTTGATTTCAATGAAAGGAAGTCAGCTGATGTTCCATTATCGTATGAAGACAAGAAGTTTATAAATAAAATGAAAGCTGGAGTACATCACCTGGAAGACAGGCATTACGAGTTGCCTCTTCCTCTTAAGAACGACAATGTCAAGCTTCCAAACAATAAAACTTTGGCAGAGCATAGACTTACGAAGCTAATGGGTGGTTTCAACCTTCATAAGTTCTTGTCCAACAGTAGGGAAGTACTAGAAACGACATCCCCTCATGAAAGAGTGAATGTTGTTAAGAATTTAGATCTTAGTAAAGAAACACTGCCCATGGAAAGAACTCTGGGAATTCAATGGTGTATAGAATCTAACACTTTTCAATCTAAAATACAGTTGAAAGATAAGACACTCACAATAAGAGGTATTTTGTCCACTGTGAACTCTGTATATGACCCGTTAGGTCTAGTGTCACCTTTTATTTTTGTAGGCAAACAAATCCTTCAAGAATTGTGTAAATGTGAGTCTAGTTGGGATGACGAGGTGACAGATAATGTCAGATATAAATGGGTAAAATGGAGAGATAAGCTGCACAAGTTGAAAGGGCCTCTGTATACCTAGATGCTATAAATGTGAGTCATTTGAAGAAGTCAATGACGATGTTATTGTAAAAGATCACAATCTGCCAAGAAACAGTTGGAGATTGGGTAGTCAAAGAAGCTTTGCCTGATAATGACGGTCTTGTAAGAAAGGTTAAGCTCATGATGGCAGATTCTAATATTGACAATCATGGAAAACGTACAAGATGTGTAAACATAATGGAAAGACCTATCCACAGTCTTGTTCTCTTGGTAGAATGTGATAATGGTGAAGACCAGGGTATCCCCGCCAAGGAGCCTTTGTAATTTAAGTGCCTTATGATGTGCCAGTATTTGTTTTAAGGCAAATTGTCTTTTAGTTTATAAGGTAAATTGTTGCACAATTTAGGGGAGCCATGTAACTGTATGTATATTTTATCATTCCTTTGTTGATCTCATTTATATAAAGATATTTAGAAGGTTCAAATACTGTAAAGAAGGATCAGTAGATGCTTTGTTGTTTCATAAGTAAAGGCGATCACATTGCTTATAGAGACTTGTTCACGTCACTCTTTGCTGACAAGAGAAGCGCGCTCGCAGGATGTGATCGAGGTGAGATCTGTTTATTTCTTATATATTGTGGTATAAATTGACTGTTATGATGATTTATTGATTGTAAGCATTACTTGAAGTGTATGACAATGCCATGAGAATGTATGTGTATTCGTTCTGTGACTGGAAATGTATATTTTCAGTTCTTTACGACATGGTAGAGCCAGCCAGACATGGCATAGCCAGACATGGTTATGAAAATAGAGAACTGAGCTTCAATAAACGTCATCGGGAAATACGGGTTTCTGTTCACCCCGGTGAGGAAGCATGTCCTGCCATGCCTGTAAAACAGTTCACATTAATTAGAAGCCTGCGAAAGCCGCTACAGTATCTATCTATTATCTATCACATTTAATCACATGTGTAAATGTACTGTATATTCTTTCATTATATCATGTATTTCGGTGGTTATTGGGCGAAAAATGGGTAAGTCTTAAGAGTCCCGGAATACAATAGTGAATTTCCCATAGATTATTAACTTCCAAGGCTGCGCAAAGGGCGCAGACTGCATTAACCGCACCCATGGAGGACCGTCTGTAATTGTAGGGTTCATCAGCGGCTAATTTCCGATCATTTGTTCACTATTTACCTATTATTTTGTGTCAGTTAGCACTACAACATGAAATAAAGCAAAAACATATCAATAAGAATATCATAAACAATAAATGCATAACATACAAGACCACCAAACTTAATGTTAAGAAGATTAACGAAGGCTTTGATCAGAGGTAAGCTGGCCAGCCTGAATACTTTTTTTTTCAGTGATTTAGGATAAAATTGCGCCATTTGTCTATCACCAATAGCAGCCTCACCTGCGTCACATTTTTCACATTATGCCTTGCGATAAATTCATCTACCTATCCTTTTGAAATGAGAAACGGGTTTCTACATTAATCCATAAGAGGTCAACTACGTACAAGTACAATCAGAAGCCAATCATGTGCAAGTATGCTTGTCACTTCCCCGCTTTCTGCTGCTTTGAAATTTACCCAAGCTACCTCAATTATGTTTCTGGAAGTGTCTAAAATATATTAGTACAGTTTCCCGCCACTTGGACATACAAGTAAAGGCCTCTTCTATTTGTTCTCAATAATCTACTCCGGATTCTGCTCTGAATCTGAATCCGTTTTGGATTAATTGGGTGCAAATATAACAGCAGAATCTGTTGTTTTGGATTCGCTGGATCAAAACAATAACAATGAGAGGCTAGTCGCTAGGGATGGGCAAGAATCGGTAATTTGAGTATTCACGATTCCGAATACCGAAGCCCACGGAATCGTTGAAATCGATTCCGCAGGTTAGCTCCGCCCACTCGGGACTCACTCAGAGAGGGGAGAGGTATTCAGTATTCATTAAGGGTGTTCATTTGCAAAGCGTAGCGATTCCGGCAACCAGTATTCGTTTCAGCCGGTGGCCACGCGGGACGATACCAGTGAGGGTATTCGTTTGCAAAGCTTAGCGATTCCGGCAACCAGTATTCATTCTGGCTGGTGGCTGGACGCCGTAGAGTATTCTCGGCATACACACACCTTTTTGACAGTCTCAATAAGATCAGTATGAATATTAAAAAAAATTTTTTTTTACTTTTAATGACACGGAGGGTTAATGTATAACAAGGAAATATCAAACCATGAAAATTATTCATATATAATTTACTAAGCATATATGGTGCTGCGCGACACAAGTTTCCCCCTGAAGACGGCTTGACTGAGGTGCGGTGGGGATGGCAACTCCATATATATATATATACTGCCAGGCGCACTGGCAACCCACTTCATACGTCACAAGGTGTCGACCAATCAAATGTCCCGACTGGGAATCGGAAGAGGCAAGTACTCATTTAAGTATGGAATCGATTCCACTCACCGGAATCGATTCCAGTAACTCATTAGTGGAATCGCCGGAATCGATTCCGGCCCGGCCTTACTAGTCGCTGCCCAGTAGGGGTGGGCAAGAATCGGTAATTTGAGTATTCACGATTCCGAATACCGAAGCCCACGGAATCGTTGGAATCGATTCCGCAGGTTAGCTCCGCCCACTCGGGACTCACTCACTCACTCAGAGTGGGGAGAGATATTCAGTATTCATTGAGGGTGTTCATTTGCAAAGCATAGCGATTCCGGCAACCAGTATTCGTTTCGGCCGGTGGCCACGCGGGACGATACCAGTCAGGGTATTCGTTTGCAAAGCTTAGCGATTCCGGCAACCAATATTCATTCTGGCCGGTGGCTGGACGCCGTAGAGAGTATTCTCGGCATACACACACCTTTTTGACAGTCTCAATAAGATCAGTATGAATATTAAAAAAAATTTTTTTTTACTTTTAATGACACGGAGGGTTAATGTATAACAAGGAAATATCAAACCATGAAAATTATTCATATATAATTTACTAAGCATATATGGTGCTGCACGACACAAGTTTCCCCCTGAAGACGGCTTGACTGAGGTGCGGTGGGGATGGCAACTCCATATATATATATATACTGCCAGGCGCACTGGCAACCCACTTCATACGTCACAAGGTGTCGACCAATCAAATGTCCCGACTGGGAATCGGAAGAGGCAACTATTCATTTAAGTATGGAATCGATTCCAGTAACTCATTAGTGAAATCGCCGGAATCGATTCCGGCCCGGCCTTACTGCCCAGCCGTCACACTAGTCACTTCTCCGAGGAAGTGTTGAGAGTTACAACTTTCATTTCCTGATGCATTTAGGGTGACAGCGGCACCCCTAATTATCACCAACCTGCTTATTGTACAATAAAAAATCATTATATAACTAAATGTGTTATTGAAAACACCATTAGATTCTTGAAAAGTAGATTCAAGTCTGATGAACCTCAAGGTTACTGCTCCATCTCTTTATTATAAATATACTATACATAGTGTACTCAACATATCTGTGAAGGTTTCTGGCGGTGCTCACTATTATTTACCTCGCAAAACTTCTTTGAAATTATAATAGGTTGGTTAGGTTATGTCAAGTTATGGTTATATTAAAGTTGTTAGGTTACGGTTATGTTATGGTTAGGTTAAGTTAGGTTCGATTATATAAGATTTTTACATTTTATCACCCGGAAGTTAGGGTTCGCAAATTAGTTTTTTTGGGGGTTTGGTTATTAAAATGTAAAAATGTTATGTAACCGAACCTAACTGAACCGCACCAAACCTAACTTAACTGAACTGCAAACTAACCTAACAACCTTAACCTAACCATAACTTAACCAACATAACAAAACTTCAAAGACGTTTTGCGAGGTAAATAATGGTAAGCATCCCCTAAAACCTTCACAGATGTGTTGAGTACACTATGTATAGTATGTATTGTAAGACTTCATATATATAACAAAGAGGTGGAGCAGTAATTGTAAAGAAATACCCCTTATTTTTATATATGTCTAATCTGTAGCGCCTATAGGCTTTCCCTGGTTAGGTTAGATTTGGGTAAAACTTAACTTTTACATCCAGCCAAAAAACCTTACATTCCCACATGTCCTCATGTTTATTGGGAGAAGATGGGGATATCTTATTAACTATTTATTTGGGACGGTAATGAGTGTCAGAATCAATTGTGTATATCAATGTAGAGTAGAGCTTCCCCTTAATCAAAATAAACTTTGGGGATATCTTATTTAACTATTCATATGCTACGGTTATACATATTTTTGTACCTACACTAACATTTATGCAGAATTTTTGTACCATTTAATCTCTTTCACGTACAAGTAAGTTGTTCTCTTGGAAGTATATATCAAAATTCAAAGAAAATAAATAATCCGGTTAGAGACTGCTGTTATATCTCCTTCGTTTCTGGTATTCATCACCATTATTATACAATTTTAAGCCTACAGTAGTATTTCTGAAACATTTTTCTACCACTTAATATCTTTCTCGTATATATACACTGTTTTTATTGGAGGTATATATTAATAAGAAATTCCGAGAAGAGGCTGCTGTTATATAGTGACCTTTGTTTTCGATATTCATCACCACTATTATACAATTCTGTCCCTACAGTAACATTCCTACAACATTTCTCTACCGCTTACTATCTTCCTCGTATATATACACTGTTTTATTGGAGGTATATATCAATATTAACTTCTGAGAAGAGGCTGGCTCAGGCTGGTGCAAAAAACCCGCGAACGAGCGTCGTCTGCTATAACCCACCTCCCAAATCAGATTCGACGGATTCAGGAATCTGTTACAGATCACGGGTTAAGATGGTAAATAGAACACGATTTCGCGACTAAGCCCCGCCCAGAGCGGCTAAGCCCCACCCAGATTCAGTGATCTGAAACGGATTCACGCAAATAGAAGAGGCCTTAAGTGCCCCATCACACCGTATTATTGTCATGAGTGTGATGTGGCTCTATGCATTGAGCCTTGCTTTGAAAAATATCATACCTTGCTACACTTCTGAGCATTTAGGATAGTGTTCGTGTATAGAAAGTGAATGAAGAAAAAAAAAAATTTTTGTGTAAAAAAAATACAATAACTATTAATATTGTGAAAATGTGCTTCATTTTGAAATATATATGAATTGTTTATGTATGAAACCATAAGTCTTTCTTAATTAATAGGCAACCATTATACACATGCATATCGTAAATAATTATTTAGTGCTATAAAATGAGTGGTAAATGATGCAAAAATATTTATCATAGCTCAAAATCATACGTCTGACAGCACCACTGAGCAAGCCAGATTTATAGCCCCAACAGAACATTTGAAAATGGTGATTTTGAGCTTTAATTTTTTTTTCGATCATTTACAGTTTAAGAGGGGCGTCCGAGTGTATTTTTGATGAATCTTTTTCATATTGACGAAAATTGTTATTTACATTCAGGGTATAGAGAATAGTGTGAACTATCATGTGGAGGAGTTTATTTCAGCAAAATTTAAAAACTGTATGGCTACATCAAAATTTAAATCCCCCACTGTGTTGCATCATCGCTGACTCGCGCCCTATCTGACGTAGCATGCTGTTGCGGCTGATATATTTGTAAAAATCGCATTAGAAATTATTTTTTCTTTCATCTTTTGTCACTTGACACTCTTCCCTAATGTGAAGCTGAGCGGAGTAGGGGAGACCCAGTTATGCCCTCATGCGATCTCCCTTGGGCAAATACCTCCTTGAGGGGAAGACACGACCCCTAGGTGACGGATCATCCCTGGTGGTGGCTGTGTGGGAACACAATCTGCCCAAGATCCCTGACCTTAAGAAACCTACCATCACCCTGGGAGAATAGGAGATCACCTGCAGGAGGGCCGACAGGGGGCAGAAATATACAACTACACCAGAGTGGGACCCCTCAACAACGAAAACACCCTGGACGAGTTGTGGGACAACTACAGGAGCTTGGACGGAGAAGTGCTGGAGATAACCTGGATCCCACAGCGTCTCCTCCCAAGGACATCCACCGGTAAGTGGCTGCGCCTAAAGATTAGGAGCCACATCCCCACCAAGGTGACCATCAGTGGGCTGGTTTATTTCCCACGACTTTACCTCCTGCCCCTTCTGCGTTGCCCAAAATGCCTCAAGATTGGCTACTCTATCAACACCTGCAGGGCACAGGAGAGATGCACACAATGCAGTGGCCCTCACTCTTTCAGGACAGCCGACCACACCTGCACTAGACCATACCACTGTTTCCAGTGTCGAGGACCACATGGTCCCAGGTCTGTGCACTGTCCCCACAACAAACAAGCCCAGGACCTATACACCGCTCAAGCAAAAGATGCTAAGTCCCTATAGCATATTGATAAAAAGTTAAGAGACTTGCCTCTCCCTAACCTGCAGCAACGACACAGGCCACAGTCCACCTCATCCCGGCAACCATCATGCAGCCTCGCCCACACACCGACCAGCTAGGCCTGTCATACTCATCCATTGTTACAGCCAACAGATGTGGCTACCCTGCAAGGCCGCCGGGAGTAGAAGGAGGAGGAGGAGGAAGAAACTGAAATAACCCCAGTACCCGCTCCCACCAACCGTGACGCACCCTCAGTCACTAACACACCAACTACTGCTACTGATACCATTTCACCTCCTAGGATATCTCTTGCTATCTTTTGCTGCCTCTACCTTTCAAACATTTTACACGATTATACATACACATACATCAGTGCTACATATATAACTCATGTGTTAATATTCTGTGTAACCCTTAATCCCTTTCATTCGTACATTATTGTTATCAATTAATCTTAGTGTCTGTGGTGTTATTTTCTCAGTAAATACCAATTTTCTTCTTATATATTTGTATTTTGTTGCTATAAAGTAATATTGTTACACTACCCTTGCTCAAAAATTTGACCTTGAAAGTTCAGATCTGACTGAACTATTCTTTTTATTTTCATCCGTCTACCTGCCCGAACCTTTCAAGATCTTAATCCTTGGCTTATCTCCTCTCAGCGTTAATTTGTATACCTGCTCCTCTGACCTGACCTCAGCTTAGTATAATCCTTCTACCTGGCCTGACCCTTTCAAGATTTTAATCTTTTAATCTCTCACAATCCTCACTAATATCTCTTTTGACAACGATAATCCGTCTAGCTGTTCCAAATCTTTTTGCATTGTTAATTCTTTCTCCAACTACAGTTAATTATGTCACCGAAGTGTAATGTATGTGATGGGCGCTTCGCTGCAAATTTCTTTTCAGATTCGACAGTCTGCCATTTGTGTTTTTTACAGAAGGAAAATTATGAACTTAAGAAAAATTTTGATATTTTACAGGAGTTCGTCACAGCTAACGTTGGAATTTTACCTTCCTTGTCTCCATCTACAGAACAGGCGACAAGTTACGCCGCTGTAGCTGCCAGACAAAACGACGCTCCAAGTCTCCCTGAACGCGTTATTCAGAGGAAATTACCTTTCACTCCTGTCAGAAATGGTGCACGATAAATTAATAAAAAAAATTTCTTTACCTGTCTCTACTTATAACAGTTTTAAAATCCTGATGAAAGAAGAAGAGGACCATGAGACGAGAATTATTGGCGATTCTATTGTGAGAGACCAGCTAACGGAGTTTTGTGGGAGGAACCGATCAAACAGGAAGAGGCTGTGCATGCCAGGTGGAGGTTTGGATGACATCACAGCAGCCTGTGACGAGGCAACCAGTCAAGTAAATACTAACACGCTTTTAATTATCCATGCAGGTACAAATGACGTCATAAAAATCAGATCTGAGGAACTGCTGGAGAGATACAGGAAGCTGATTCAACGATACAAATGTAAGACTAATAAAATAATTCTTTCAGGAATCCTTCCCCGAAGTAGTGCACCCACAGCTTTTTCAACAGGGCCTTCAGCACCAATAACCGTCTTAAGTCCATTTGTACAGATGAAGGAATCGACTTTATCAACTGCTGGGATGACTTTTATAACAAACTTTTTCTTTTCAAGGATGATGGCTTGCACCTCAATCCAGTTGGAGCTGCTCGTTTAGGCAGGCTACTTAATGACAAAGTTTCTGATTTGAGGAGAAAAAACAGTATCCAACCTTGCACAACCTCAGCTACCTAAGTAACACCGTGTATAGAAAAACTAACGTAAACAATTGCCTAAAAATTTGCATGTCTAACGCGCGCAGCCTCAGAAATAAATTCTCAGATTTAGAAGCACTTGCAGCATCTGAAGATTTTCACATTATTGCAGTATCGGAATCTTGGATTAACACAGAAAATAGAGACTTTTTAGCAGAATAGAATTTGCCAAGCTATTCAATATTCAGTTGCGAACGACAAAATAAAAAAGGTGGGGGCATTCTTTATTACGTGAAAGCCAGTCTTAACCCTACAGTCTTGCAAACTGAAAAAATAGATAACGTAGATGTTATATTTTTACAACTTAAAACACGTTCTAAGAAAATTATTATTGGACTCATTTATAGACCACCAGCACACAATAATAATAGCGATAGAAAATTATTTGACCAGATAATCGAAGTAAGTAATTCATTTGAAAGCGTAATCTTTGGAGACTTTAATCTTCCTGTAACTTCATGGGGAAATTCTCTTAAATCTCATATGGGCCACGACTTATATAATAATTTATTAGAGAGTGGCTTAAGTCAGCACATAAGCAAACCCATGAGAGGTGATAATATACTAGATCTTGTATTTTCAACAAACGACGGTCTAGTAAGTAACGTTAATACGGGCCCTGAATTCAGTACCAGCGACCATAAAATTGTCTCTTTTAACATAAATCTCGAAGTTTACAAAGATAACGTAAGTGAAGAACTTATCTTCATGTATCGCAAAGTAATTTTGAAAAACTGAGAAAGCTTTTAGCAGATACTGATTGGAGTTGTAGTTACTTTACTCGTGATTTTCATATCGTCGGCAAATTTTGATATTTTACAAGTAAGGCCTACATCAATATCATTTACATAAATTAGAAAAAGAATGGGAAAAAACGAAACCGATGTATATAGATCGTGGGAAATATTTTATAACATCTTAAATGAAGCCGTTAAATTATGCATTCCCGTTTGTAAGAGACGTCCACGTAAAAATACAAATATTAATAAACCAAAATGGTGGAATAGCCAGATTGAGGCAGGATTATTACTTAAAGCGGGCACATGATAAATATTTATTATCACAAAACGAAAACGATAAAATAGAATACGAAAGACTAAGACGCGAAACAAAAAAGATGATTAGACGAAGTAAAAAAGATCTCGAAATATATATTGCAAATAAAACAAAATCCAACCCCATGGAATTTTACACCTACGTACGAAATAAAATAGTTATCACAACTAATATTGGCCCACTCCACCTAGAAAACGGCAAGGAAATAAATACAGATTCAGAAATGGCCGAAGTACTAAATGATTATTTTGCATTTTTACTGTTGAAGACACCGATGAAATCCAGGAAGTAACCCCAGCTAAACCTAACTTAATTCCCTTAAGCGATTGTCACTTTACTGAGGATATAATAACTAAGGCACTTGATGAAATTAAAGTAAATAAAACTCCTGGTCCTGATTGTATTGCACCGAGTCTTAAAAGAGGCAACATTTCAAATCAGCAAACCTCTTGCAATACTATTTAATAAATCTTCAAATTCTGGAAAAGTTCCCGACATTTGGAAATTAGCAAATGTTACCCCTATACAAAAGAAAGGAGATACAACACTACCGATTAACTACAGACCAATCAGCCTCACATCCATAGTTGGTAAATTAATGGAAACTATAATACGCGATAAACTAGTGACTTTCCTTGAAGAAAATAGCATGATTAATAATTCTCAACATGGTTTCTGCAAAAAACGCTCTAGCTTAACGAATCTCCTTGACTTTTATAACGATGTATTCAACATTTATGATGAGACAAAAGCGGTCGATATAATTTATCTCGACTTTCAAAAAGCGTTTGACAAAGTTCCCCATAAACGGTTATTAAAAAAATTAGAGTCACACGGCATATCTGGAAATATTCTTAAATGGGTTGAAGACTGGCTTTCCAATAGAAGGCAACGCGTTGTCATAAACGGTAAATCATCTAACTGGCGAGACGTTAAAAGCTGTGTGCCACAGGGCTCAGTACTTGATCCCATTCTTTTTCTAATTTACGTAAATGATATTGATGAAGACCTTACTTGTAAAATATCAAAATTTGCCGACGATATGAAAATTACAAGTAAAGTAACTACAACCGCCGATAAACTACATTTTCAATCAAATCTCAACCTGTTAGTCAATTGGTCAAAGAAATAGCAAATGAAATTTAATGTTGATAAATGTAAAGTTTTGCCTATCGGTAGCAATAATTAATTCACTAAATATACAATGAATGACTCTGAACTTTCCAAGGTTAACCATGAAAACGAATTAGGGATAACTATTAGTAACGACCTTAAACTAGATAAACGTTGTTCAGACGTAAAAAAAGCTAACAAACTGGTCGGTTTCATCGGTAGAACTTTTGATTATAAATCTGAAAAAGTTATCCTTACATTATATAATGCACTCGTACGCCCTCATCTAGAATATTGCATTCAATTTTGGTCATCATACTATAGAAAAGATATTAATAAGCTGGAGAGAATACAAAGAAGAATTACTAAAATGATCCCAAGACTGCGAAACAAGTCTTATGAAGAAAAGGAGCTGAACTTATTCAGTTTATCCAAACGTAGGCTATGAGGGGACCTAATTGAGGTTTTAAAAATTTTCCATGGTTTTGATAATGTTAACATAAACGATTATATAACTACCGGTCTCACAAGCTCCACCCAAAACAATGGCTTCAAGATCATTGGTAAGTGCTTTAGATCAAATGAAGCGAAGCACTTTTTCTTCAATAGAATCGTAAATGTTCGGAATTCTCTCCCAGCACAAATTGTCAACAGTATTACAATTGAATCATTTAAGAAAAAACTCGATAAGCACTTAGCATCTGTTCACCAAGTCGAATATTTCACTACTGCGTAAGACTTTTTTTTTTTTATAGCATAGATTACTCCTTGTTTTTTATTTCTTTCCCATACAAATTCCATGTTAGTTTTTCCATGCTACATGGTATCACTTCTTCTTCTGGCCAGCTTCGGCTGGAGGGATGGGTGGGTGGGGAGGAGCCTTCCATTTTGCTGTCCTTTTGTCTCTATTACGTAGATATTATAGTGATAGTAGTGTAGCTAAGCAGACAGCCTCGTTAGGTCCAGTAGGACTGTTGTTGTCTGTTCTTCCTTTGTACTCCCTTGTACCACCCGTAGCGCTCGCTCCAGACACCCGGACTCTTAGCGCTGCAGCACTGCCACCAAACACCCAACACAGTCACCAGTGCAAATAACCCAGCGGACTACAAGGGAAGGCTCTACAGCCCTCAACCTTCCTCCCCGCAGCCCCAGATAGTGACCTACATACAACAGGACACAACCGGCGCAGAGATCCACCATCCCCCCACCAAACATAGGCACGGAATGGTAAGCGGCAACACAGCCCAACATACCATCACCCCCCTGCCAGCATACAACAGTCACCCAACACGACCACCAACACCGCAACCACCAGGACACGAACCATCAACCACTACCACCACATCTCCCCTCAAGGATGAGGTCATCCCCAAAATTTTAACCTTCCTGTGGGAGTTCCACCACATGTACCAGTCAGGCGAATCTGTCCATAACATACTTTCCAAGCTGTGGCCCATCATCTCCATATTCCTGACTGCAATCCTCGCATAATGGCCCTCACATTTATGCTGTGGAATGCTAGGTTCCTCCCCAGGAAGACTATAGAGTTTCAGGTATACCTGAGGGACACACTGCCTTCTGTGGTTGGGCTTTGTGAGACATAGCTCCCACCCCACCTCTCACTCAATCTCCCTGGGTACACCAGGTTTAGAGAGGACCACCACCAAAAACGAGGTGGGGGAGTGCCTCTCGCTCTGAGGGACACACTCGTTCACTCCCAGCTCCATCTGCCTCAGAGGCAGGATGGACACCTGGAGGCAGTCGCTGCCAGAATCAGCCTGAGGAAGGGCTGGCTCACTGTGGCAGTGTGCTACAATCCAGGTGGAACCGCATCCTACCAAGACTATGAACACTATTTCTCCCACCTACCATCCCCTGTGCTCATCATGGAAGATTTCAACGCCCACCACCAACACTGGGACCCAATCTTACTGCTCAACCACAGAAAACACCTCTGGCAACACACTACACCAGATCCTCATAGACTCCCTCCACCTGTCGCTACTGAGTCCGCCAGGACTTGCCACCAGGTTTCACTTCCACACCACAACCCCCTCAGTCCTGGACCTGCTCCTCGGTGACCCAGCCTTCAACACCTGCACCTTCTCCACCGGACCCTACATGGGAAGTGATCACCTCCCCTTGCTGGCTACTCTCCCCAACACCTCCCGAAGGCCACGTCCAGGATGTCTGCCACGCTGGAACATCACCTCAGTGTGGCAGAAGTATGAAGTGGAACAGAGGATCCCTCCCAACAGCTCTTCCCTTACCCTGGAAGAAGCAGCCCAGACATTCCACCAAGCCCTGGTGAAGGCGGATAAAGTGGCCTTCCGCCTTACCACACACCACACACTCTGCCACCCAAGAAAGCCATGGTGGAATGAGCAGTGTGCTCAGGCTGTACAAGCCCGTCGCCAGGCTTGGAACAGGTGGTGTAAGCCATCACTAACAACAGCCGAGGAAGAATACCGCCACCTGGATATCATCTGTGCCAGGACCATCATCAGGGCAAAGAGGAAGTCATAAGACTCCCACTGTTCCTCACTTTCGCTCTCCTCCAAGTGAATGTGGAACTTCCTCCGTGCTATAGAGGGACACAAAGCACATCACACCATGCCCGCTAACTGGCAACACCCAGTCACCACTGGACGACACCCAAAAGGCAGCACTAATGGCCACCCACTACCACCGAAAAATTGGCCTCCCATCCAACTTACAACCATCGCAAGATCCTGGCACAGTCATCCAGGAGGCAATTAACTTCCCAGGACCTCCAGACCTCACACAGACCTACACAAGTGAGTAATTCAAGGCGGCCACACACAACCTAAAGGCAGGGAAAACACCAGGACCTGACCTCATTCCCTACGAGTTCCTCATTCACCTCACACATCTCCTACTAGACCACCTCCTCAACATCTACAACCTCAGCTGGCTGTCAGGAGAATTTCCAACATGTTGGAAAACCTCCACCCTTATTCCAATCCCGAAGCCTAGCAAGAACCCAGCACATCCATCGAGCTACAGGCCCATCACACTCCTCTCCTGCGTGGGCAAGCTGATGGAGCGTATGGTGGCCACCCGCCTTACCTGGTGGCTGGAGAAACGCCTGCTAAAGGAGGAGCAGTGCGGCTTCCCCCCCACCGAAGCACCGTGGATGTGTTGGCACAGTTAGAATACCACATCCATGACACATACTGGCAGCGACAGGTCATGGTGGCACTCTTTGCCAACCTGGAAGGAGCCTTTGACACAGCACCCCATCAAGGGATCCTCTACAAGTTGGTCAACATGGGGATCACAGGATCCACTCTCGCGTGGATAAAGCACTTCCTCACCAGTAGGTCTTACCGCGTCGCAGTGGGAGACTCCAGATCACCCTCACACCCTATACGAAGAGGTGTGCTACAAGAATCTATCCTTAGCCCACTCCTCTTCAACATTCTACACCTCCTCGTGTACGCTGATGGCATCACCATCATCACCAGAGCAGCAATCCTGGCCCAGGCACAGAACAACCTCTAGGCAGCTACAACATCCCTGCAAACCTGGATATCAACCTGGGGCCTCTCCATCAACGCTTTCAAAAGCACAATCATGTGCTTTACCCGGAAGCGACTGCCAAGACCCCCAACAATAACCCTGAGCAGACTGACCATCCCATACTCCATCACTCACACATTCCTGGGGCTGAGACTGGACGGTCCCTGCCTCTCCTGCACGTGGATTACCTGAAGACGTACTGCACCAAAAAGCTGGATGTAATGAAGAGGATAACAGAAATACACTGGGGAGCCAACCGAGAAGTGTTCCTAAAGTACTATCTCGCCACCACCAGGGCCAAGATGATGTATGACAGCAGCATCTACGGGTCAGCCACACCCACCACCTTAGCCAAGCTGGACCCCATCCAAAATACTGCCCTGAGAATCTCAATGGGAGCTATGAGATCCTCTCCAGTCATCTCCCTTCACACAGAGGCTGGCATCGTCTCCCTGTCCACCCACAGGAGAGAGCTGCTATGCTACCATCTACACCGCAACATGAATCTGCCACGCCTCCATCCACTAACCACTCTTTACAATAACTCATGTGTGGAGCAGCATGCACCTGTGTGGTTCCCCAGCACAAGCAACCTCTGTTGGTGAGGGCCTTGCAGGCACTCAACAGCCACAGCCTGCCTCTGCCACCACCACAACCTCTCAGACCGCACTTTCCCATATCAACCTGGCTGCACATGTTTGCGCTCCACATCCCTGGCCTCCCTCCCAAGCCTGACTCAAACATCCTTGCAGCACCTCTGTTCCTGGAGCTGGACTGATACCTCTACCACCACCACCTAAGACTGTTCACAAATAGCTCACACCACCCAACACCCCTGGCCATATCACCAGCCATTTACAACCCAAGCACATCCATCTGCAGGGCGTGGAGGCTACCCCCAGAGAGATTTAATCACGTGTATATGTACTGTATATTCTTTCATTATATCATGTATTTCGGGGGTTATTGGGCGATAAAAGGATAAGTCTTAAGAGTACCGGAATACAATAGTGAATTTCCCATAGGTTATTAACTTCCAAGGGTGCGAACTACATTAAGCACGCCCTTGGGGGCCAACTGTAATGAGGAAGGCACCTGATACCCTCACCCTTGAGTGAATAATACCTTTTCGAAAGGGGGACCAGATGCCTCATCTAATTCTTTAGTAAGTAGAAGGCACAGGCAATAACAAGTGAAAATTTAATGCCAATCAAACAATCAAACAGGATGGAAACTAGAGCTTTTGTCTCATCAACTTTCCTCCGCTAACTGACTGTCTTGATTCTTAAAGTCACCGACGCAATGCTGCATCCTTTATCTTTTTTCTACCTCTATTTTCATACTGACTCTTCTTCTGAACTTGCTATCTGCATGCCTACATCCCTCCTGCGGCCTTGCTGCACCTATTCTGTTCATCTTTCTAATACAAGACTTAACCAGTATCTTCACTCTTTCATCCCTTACACTGGTAAACTCTGGAACTCTCTTCCTATGACTTGAACTTTTTCAAAAGAGGAGTGTCAAGACACCTCTCACGATAAACTGGACCTCCACCCCTTGCCTCAATTTCTCCCACTGTCCTTTTTACATAGCCTGGCGACAAGAAGGATTTTTTCTTTTTTTTGCCCAGCACCCTTCCTATGTATAAATCAATATATAAAAAAAAAAGAAGAAAGATCATATACTGGTGATGTTATAATTAACATTTCTTCAAATACCTAAAATAGGTTGTAATTAATGTCTTCAAATAATGATAATAAGTTATAACTAATATATCATCTTTAAATACCAGAAATAGGATATACCGTATTTTACGGCTTACAAGACGCACTTTTTTACCTAAAAAATACCATGTAAAATACTCGTGCGTCTTCCAAGACGAATGTTGTTGTATTGGCTCGCCCGATAGGGACATGGATTTGTATGATGTCGTTACACTATTAAGCCACAAGCCCAAATGTGAGCCATACGTCTGTTGTTTATTGTGCCAGCTGGTGGCAGCGGGAGCCATTCCGCTCTTGATCTTGACAGTACAAGTGTGTAACCAAGGGTAGCAGGTGGCTTATTTCCATAGACCAGCAAGCCTTTGGATCTGCTGTGTTGATGTGGTCTCCTATGCTCGAAGCATAAGGTTTGCTTACACTCTTATGTCGTGAAATACGGTATACCAGTTACCACCCGGCTGTCACATGCATCACAAGCTGTTGTTTGTCCTGGAAATTATTACCCATGGCGAGTTCATCAAAATTATTTACTTATACTATCGCATACAAGCTAGAAGTTGTACAATACGCCAATGAACATGGGAACAGAGCAGCAGAAAGACACTTTGGACTTTGGTAATTACCAAGTTGTACATTTGTGGTGAGTGCTCCAGCAAACTTGTGGTGAGTACTGAGACAATAGATAGTATAAGAAAAGGTTACATAAATTCATGGATATGGTGAAGCTGTTTTTGTGTGAGAATGACTTAATTTTTTTTTCTCTCAAAATTTCTCTCCAATATTAGGGTGCGTCTTCCAAGATGCAGCGTCTTGTAAGCCGTAAAATACGGTAATTAACATACCTAGAATAATGATAAAAGACTAATGAATATATCGTGTTCAAATACCGGTAACAGGATATAATCAATATAGCTTCATATAATGATAATATGCTATAATTAATATATCTTCAAATACAGGTAATAGGTACTGACGACCTCGATTTAATGGACCTGATTTCATGGACATCGGACTCTGTCTGCTAGCGGACAATCAACCCAGATCCGGACTAAAGTCCGTTAGTGTAAAAGAAAGTTCTGTGGCGGTCGGGTCGGTAACAATCCGTTAAAATCTAGGGTGAAATGACCAGCTTTTGGGTAATAAAATATAAAAAATAAAGCCAGTAGTGAATGCACTCAGTGGTACAGTTGATAGATGTTGACAGAACGAAATAGTCTGCAAACAGTAGTGTGACGGAAGGTGGCTGTGCATGTGTGTGTGTGTGTATGTACATGTTAGTGCTTGAGAGAGCGAGGGGGAAGCAGCTGAATGTGGCACGGCTGGGAGGTAGAGTGTCTCCGCCAGCGAAGATTATTTCATCGCTGTTTCGTCTGCCTCTCCTGTACAGCATGAATGAGGCGTGATTGAGTGTTGAGTAGTGTGAATGCATAGTTCATCTAATAGATGTAACACTTTGCAGTGTGAAAGGTGCTGTGTATACTGCGTGATTGAGGAATGAATGTAGAATGTGTGTGGAGGTTGTGCAACTGATGGAGACACGAGGAAGCGCACCCAGCATGTGGGAGGCTGGCCACTCTGCTAAGCAGGCAGTGGTAGATAGCCATCGCTGTGGGTCGGATGCGCGCTGTAATCCTCCATTCCTATACAAGAATAAACTGGAAGAAAGTATACCCGCTGGCTTTTCCCTGTCCTGAACTTGTACCTGAGACTGTTCAGAAGTGATAATCGCCCATGAGATCTTGGAGAGAGACAGACTGAGGACCACGTGGAAGTTCCCAAAGGTAACGTGATCTGCATATACGTGGTAAGGACAGTGCAAGTGGTCAATTGGTGTCGGGAGTAGCGTAACAACTGGTGTCAGAAGTGGGACAGTGAAGTGATAAAATGCTGTGACTTAAGATGATCAGGATATCGTCGGTATGAACAGTGAGGACTCAGAAATGGCGGGAAAGCAGCAGAAGGAGGCAGGCGGTGCAATGTTGCCATCTAGTGTTGCACCGGAGGAAGAGGAATGCCTGTCTCCCTGAACAGGAAGGGCATATGGTCATACGGTCAGTGCAGGAGATGCTGACCACATGGGGGAATTTGATGGTCAGCCAACAGGAGGCCAGGATGGACGTGATGGCCAAGCAACAGGAGGCCATGCCAACCATGTTCTCCAGCAAAGTGCAACAATTGGCTACGAAGGAGAAGCTTACGGTGGTTATGGGGGAGAGGATGGAAGCCCTCGAGACACAAGTGAACTTGTACACTGAGGAAACATGCACTCATGTGAAGGACGAAGTGAAAGAAGGAATTAAGATGGTGAAGGAGAGGTGGCACGCAGACTTGCAGTGTTGTGCGGACAGGGTGGCCATGCTAGAGGAGCATTTGGGGCGAAAAGGGGAGAGTGCGTCAAATCTCGACTCTCGGGAAGGGGGCAATACGGTCGAACGTTGCTTGGCCGGAACCTCCTCCCTTCCTGCCTTGCCGCTAGCCACGCCACCACCCTCTCCTCCCGTCACCCGCCCCCACATCCCTTTGTCGCCGCCACCTCCGGACACACTCACTACTATGACACCCAGGATCTACCTGCAGGGGAACACCTGGTGGTTCAGTTGAATGACAACCCCAGGGGGCCTGTGTAGGTGGGAAGATCGGTTACGAGAGGAAAGTGACTGAGTATGACGGGAAAGTGTCGTTCGATCCATACCAAGTACAAGGTAATTGCTCGGCATCAGAGGTGGACACAGGAGGAGAAGGCCTTTCAGTTTGTGAGCGTACTGAAGGAACAGGCGTTGGAGATGCTGGAGCATCTGATTCCCGCCCAGCTGTGGTGTTATGACAGCGTGGCGGGGGCCCTGCAACGTCGCTTCAGTAGGAGGCAACAAACAGAAGTATTCCGGGCTCAGCTAAAAAATAGAAGGCGGGGGAAAGATGAAGCCCTTCCTATACTGGCGCAGGTCGTGGAGACGCTAGTGAAAGGCACTTACCCCATGAACTTGGAAGACACAGTGGACATGCTGGTGAAGGATTGCTTCATTGACGCCCTTCAAGACCGCCAGCTTCAGATTCACGTCAAGCAGGCGGCGCCCAAGAACGTGCAAGAGGCTTTGTCATGGGCAGCAGAATTCGAAGCCTTTCTCGTGAGCTCTGGTCCTGTCCCCTCACCCCCCGGCAATGTGACGGGCTGGATGAGTCGCCTGAGACGTAGGTGGGCCAGGTGGGTGCAGACCAATGGCGGGGCGCCCCAGCCTGGCAAGAAGGCGAGCCCTCTGCCTTTCAAGGGAGCGTGCTTCAACTGTGGACAGCTAGGCCACAAAAAGCACGAGTGTAGGAGCCGGGCACGTTCACTGGAGGACGG
>JAXIVD010000447.1:140000-157377 GCA_036785275.1 Cancer borealis
CCCCTATTTCTCATGGATTTCGGACAAAGGTTCGTATAGAAAATCTTCGTATAGCAACTATCCATAGCGACTTATTACCATACAAACATGCTTACTACTTTACCCAGAAGAATTTTATCCCTGACGAACAGTTACCTATAAATAATTACATATGAATTTTTTTCTATATGAACTTTTCCTATGCGAGCTTTTGTCCCGACGAACTTTTGTCATTACGAATATTTTACATACCGTATATACCGGACTACATGACGAGATTTTTTGCCAAGTTTAAGGCTTCTAAATCGAAGGGTCGTCTTATACACCGAGAATAAAACACAAACCTATAACTCCGTGATGAATATTCAGCGCCACTGTACCTTGGAATTAATTCCGCAGCCACACACGTATATGCATAATATATATATATATATATATATATATATATATATATATATATATATATATATATATATATATATATATATATATATATACACATATATACACACCACACACATACACAGGCGTGCGGGCCCATCCTAACTCTATGGGGGTCGAATGTTTACTGACAACGTCAGTAGACGACACTGGTGATGAAGCTGCAGACGACAACCCAGATAATGCAGACTTTGACTCGTATGATGACGCCCTTGAACATGTATCTAAAGATATATTTAACATGCTTATTGTATCAGATGAAGATGATTTTGAAGGTTTTCAATTAAATATCTATGTTTCAAATGTTTGAGGCAATTGTTGAAACAAGGTATTAGAGCACGCCCGGCATGGTGGTGCTGATGTTTATGATAATGTTTCTTTACGTTTTGAAAAATTCAGACTATTGTTTAGTAAAAGTAATATACGTACAATATGTAGTTTTTTAATTCCTTTAACTACTTACATCTTGAGCAACTGGTGTTGGAAGTAATTGTTGGAGTAATAAATTAAGGACGGGTGAACAGTGAACCTTTCCATGAGAAAGGGGATCGTCTAATATAGCGATAATAGCTCAAAACCAAATTTTTTCCCTCGAAAATTGGGGGTCGTCTTATATAACCAGTCGCTTTATAGTCCGTTATATACAGTACGTACTTTATACCATACAAACATCTGTATACGAACTTTAGCGTACAAACTTTTACTTACGTATTTTTGTCAGACGAACTTTATCACTGACGAACATTTGCATACGAACAGTTGCATACGAACAGTTGCGTACGAACATTTGCATACGAACTTTTTCCATACGAACTTCTGTCCCGATGAACTTTTGTCATTATGAATATTTTACATACCGTATATACCGGACTATAAGGCGACTGGTTATATAAGACGACCCCCAATTTTCATGGAAAAATATTTGGTTTTGAGCTATTATCGCTATATTAGACGACCCCTTTTCTCATGGTAAGGTTCACTGTTCACCCGTCCTTAATTTATTACTCCAACAATTACTTCCAACACTAGTTGCTCAAGATGTAAGTAGTTAAAGGAATTAAAAAACTACATATTGTACGTATATTACTTTTTACTAAACAATAGTCTGAATTTTTCGAAATGTAAAGAAACTATCATAAACATCAGCACCGCCATGCCGGGCGCGCTTTCATACCTTGTTTCAACAATTGCCTCAAACATTTGAAACATTAATATTTAATTAAAAACCTTCAAAATCATCTTCATCTGATACAGTAAGCATGTCAAATATATCTTTAGATACATGTTCAAGGGCATCATCATACAGGTCAAATTCTGCATCATCTGGGTTGTCGTCTGCAGCTTCATCACCAATGTCGCCTGCCATCCTAGTGTTGTGGCCCGTGACATTATCAGTAAACAAATAAACATTCGACACCCATAGAGTTAGGGTGGGCCCGCACGCCTGTGTATGTCTGTGTAGGTGTATATATATATATATATATATATATATATATATATATATATATATATATATATATATATATATACAGTGGAACCTTGACTTACGAGTTTAATTCGTTCCGTGACCCAGCTCGTAACTCAATTTGCTCGTATATCAAATCAATTTTCCCCATTGAAATTAATTGAAATGCCATTAATCCGTTCCAGCCCCCAAAATACCACCCAATTTTTTGTTGCGTGTTTTAAAATAAGAAAAATGTATTTATAAATAACAAATATTGTATAAAAACATAATAAAAGAGAATGTAAAGGAAATCAGCATAAATGGCTCGTGCCTTCTCGCAGGTGATACCCTCCGTCACGGTATCTCCCGCAAGCTCCTTCTCCTTCACCCACATCAATAGCAGATTCTCCATCTTTTCATGGACAGAGGTCCAGAGCTTAGAAATTATTTTAACGTCCTTGGCTGGTGTTATAGCCTTTATCGACTCCTTCTGCTTCAATATGATACATATCGTAGAAGTACTGCGCTCTTATTGCCTCGCCAAGTCGATTACTCGCACACCTTGCTCATGTTTTTTTATGATTTCACGCTTTATTTCGATGGACATCATCCTTTTCTTCTTTGCACTGCTGTCCTTTCCTCTCATTTTCTTAGGACCCATGGTTACAAACAAGAAATTTGGTAAAATAAATGCACATAAGCACAGAACATGAGCACAACAGAGATCCTTACGCGGCGAGGTAAACACAAGCAGAGAACGAATTTTGCACGGGAAAGCTGGGTGGGTGTATGGCTGTGTTCACTAAAGGCCGGGTCACACGGATAATTTTTTGTCGACAAATTTTGTCGACCTCGTCTTGCTGGAATATTTCGTCGACGCTGTGGTCACACGATGAGGTGCTGAGTCGGCGCCAAGACATCATTCGGCAACGCCCGAACCGGTAAATATAACCGAACTGTACCAACTGTATCAAAACAAAGGCAGAATTCCCTACGTTGAAGACAGTCAAGACACTCATCCTGCTTCAGTGTTCCAAAATGAATGGCGCCAGTGACACGGATTCAGACGTAAATATTGCAGAAATTGTACTGCTGCTAGCGATAAAAAGAAAGCAGCTGCAACAGAAGAATGCAGCCCTGACGCTGACTCGTACCTCAAATTTTGGCTCGCAATTCAAAGCAAAAAATTGACTGAGTGACGGCTCGTGTCTCAAAAAACTCGTAAGTCAAGGTTCCACTGTATATATATATATATATATATATATATATATATATATATATATATATATATATATATATATATATATATATATATATATATATTATGCATACACGTGTGTGTATGTGGAATTAATTCCAAGGTACAGTGGCGCTGAATATTCATCACGGAGTTATAGGTTTGTGTTTTATTCTCGGTGTATAAGACAACCCTTCGATTTAGAAGCCTTAAACTTGGCAAAATATCTCGTCTTATAGTCCGATATATACGGTACGTACTTTATACCATACGAACATTTGCATACGAACTTTTGCGTACGAACTTTTTCCATACGAACTTTATCCCTTACAAACATTTGCTTATGAACAATTACGTACGAACTTTATGCATACGAACTATTTCCATACGTACTTTGGTCCTACAATATGGCTGTCGATATAGCTGATCCTTTTCCATGCACAGAAAGGGGGAACAAGTATCTGTGTGTGGTAATGGATTACTTCTTCAAGTGGCTGGAGGTCTGCGCACTACCTAACCACGAAGCAAAGTTCGTGGCTCAGTTCCTCGTGGAGGTGTTCACGCGCTATGGAGTCCCAGGGGACCAGGGAAGAGAGTTTGAGTCGCGGGTCTTTAAGGAGTGCTGCAGTCTGCTTGGCATCAACAAGACCCGCACCTCCCCTCTTAGGCCACAGAGCGACGGGATGGTGGAGAGATTTAATGCGACGATTGTTCACCAGCTGGCCAAATACTGTCACAAGGACCAACATGACTGGGACGTGTGGGTACCTTACGTTCTCATGGCCTATCGATCAGCTGAACACGAGGCCATGGGATTCACGCCAGCAAAGTTAATGTTTGGCAGGGAGATTCGTCTACCTGTTGACCTCTCCACGGGCCGTCCTCCGTGAACAGAACTTCCAAACACCTACAGCGACTACGTCACAGCCGTTCAGCAGCGACTGGAAGAGGCTTACCGCTGGGCGAGGACACATCTGAAAGTGTCAGGTCAGGTAATGTGGAGGCAGTACCAAGGTCGTGCCAGGAATGCAGAGTATCAATCGGGCGACTTAGTCTGGTTACATAACCCACAGAGAAAGCTTGGCAAGTCACCGAAACTCCAGTCCGACTGGGAAGGACCATACAAGGTGGCAGAAGTGATATCCACAGTGAATTACAGAGTAGAAATGCCTGGCAGGAAACGGGCAAGTAAAATTGTACATGTGGATAGACTGTGGAAACACCCAGGCGAGGGAGAGTTTACCTGGGGTGGGCGTGGTGGAGTTGAGTCAAGAGACAGTGAGAGTGTTTGTGGTAGTGCTGATGAAATAAGTTCTTGTAGTGACAGTGAAGACGACAGTGATAGTGACACTGATAAGAGTGAAGAAGATGCAGCACCCAGTGATGCGGGAGAGGAAGAAGGTGAAGAAAATGAAGAAGAAAGTGAACATATGTCTGGTAGGTTTCCCAGGAAAAGTAAGCCATCAGCGTGGTTGACTATGTTATTGAGATCTGATTTGATGTGTAGATTTTGCAGTGTTAAGGTGTCTTTAGAAATTAAGTGCCTTAGAAGGAAGAAGTGAGAATTTATTTATTTTTGATGAAATGTGTTGTTTAAGTTCCTGTTAAATGTAAGTGAGGGATGTGACGGGACATCACGCTTAAGGGGGAATAGTGTGACGGAAGGTGGCTGTGCATGTGTGTGTGTGTGTATGTACATGTTGGCGATTGAGAGAGCGAGGGGGAACCAGCCGAGTGTGGCACAGCTGGGAGATAGAGTGTCGCCGCCAGCAAAGATTATTTCACCGCTGTTTCACCTGACTCTCCTGTACAGCATGAATGAAGCGTGATTGAGTGTTGAGTAGTGTGAATGGATAGTTCATCTAACAGATGTAACCTTTTGCAGTGTGAAAAGTGCTGTGTGTACTGGGTGATTCTGGAATGAATGTAGAATGTGTGTGGAAGTTGTGCGACTGATGGAGACACGAGGGACCGCATCCAGCATGTGGGGAGGTGCCCACTCTGCTAGGCAGTGGTAGATAGCTATCGCTGTGGGTCGGACGCGCGCTGTAATCCTCTGTTCCTATACAAGAATAAACCTGAAGAAAGTATACCTGCTGGCTTTTCCCTGTCCTGGACTTGTACCTGAGACTGTTCAGAAGTGATAATCGCTCACGATATCCTGGTTGCGGCCCACGAGATCTTAGAGAGAGACGGACTGAGGACCACGTGGAAATTCCCAAAGGTAACGTGATCTGCATATACGTGGTAAGGACAGTGCAAGTGGTCAATTGGTGTCGGGAGTAGCGTAACAGTAGCAATACTGTCGACTCTCGATTTAACGGACTCTGTCTGTTAATGGACAATCAATCCAAATCCGGACTAAAGTCCGTTAGTGTAAAAGAAAGTATGGTACGTGGCGGTCACGTCGGTAACATAATCAGTTATAATCTAAGGTAAAACAATCAACTTTTGGGTAAAGAAATATAAAAACCTTATATAACCAAACCTAACATAGCATAATTAGCCTAACCATAGACTACACTATACTTGACTGGACATTCGAAATCTGACCTTTTGCAAACCGGTCCTACAGCAGATTTTTAGAAAAATCAAATAAAATATTTAGAAATAAGATAGGAACCTCAAATAAAAAGCAAACACTTCAGAGTGATGTAAAGAATATGTTTATGAGCAACAAAAACAAATTAGTCAACGTACGTCATCAGCGGGCGACAATTATTAAATCCTAAGAAACCAAGAAAAACACAAAATTTGCAATAATTTCCAGGAATATTGGAATTTCAATCTGAAAACACTTACATGCATAGCCCATGTAGTCTATATTAATATGCAATACCATAGAATACACCATACGTGACTGTGCACTCGAAATCGGGTCTTTCGCAAATGTGTCCTGAGGCGATTTTTTATTTGTTTTATTTAAATAAAATACTTAAAATCATCATAGAAACCTCAAACAAAAAGCAAGCACCTCCGAGTGATGTGAAGAATATGTTTATGAGCAACAAAAACAAATTAGTCAACATACGTCATCGGTGGGGGACAATTATTAAATCCTGACACCAATAAAAACACCAAATTTGCAATAATTTCCAGGAATATTGGAATTTCAATCTGAAAACACTTACATGCATAGCCCATGTAGTCTATATTAATATGCAATACCATAGAATACACCATACGTGACTGTGCACTCGAAATCGGGTCTTTCGCAAATGTGTCCTGAGGCGATTTTTTGTTTGTTTTATTTAAATAAAATACTTAAAATCATCATAGAAACCTCAAACAAAAAGCAAGCACCTCAGAGTGATGTGAAGAATATGTTTATGAGCAACAAAAACAAATTAGTCAACATACGTCATCGGTGGGCGACAATTATTAAATCCTGACACCAATAAAAACACCAAATTTGCAATAATTTCCAGGAATATTGGAATTTCAATCTGAAAACACTTACATGCATAGCCCATGTAGTCTATATTAATATGCAATACCATAGAATACACCATACGTGACTGTGCACTCGAAATCGGGTCTTTCGCAAATGTGTCCTGAGGCGATTTTTTGTTTGTTTTATTTAAATAAAATACTTAAAATCATCATAGAAACCTCAAACAAAAAGCAAGCACCTCAGAGTGATGTGAAGAATATGTTTATGAGCAACAAAAACAAATTAGTCAACATACGTCATCGGTGGGCGACAATTATTAAATCCTGACACCAATAAAAACACCAAATTTGCAATAATTTCCAGGAATATTGGAATTTCAATCTGAAAACACTTACATGCATAGCCCATGTAGTCTATATTAATATGCAATACCATAGAATACACCATACGTGACTGTGCACTCGAAATCGGGTCTTTCGCAAATGTGTCCTGAGGCGATTTTTTGTTTGTTTTATTTAAATAAAATACTTAAAATCATCATAGAAACCTCAAACAAAAAGCAAGCACCTCAGAGTGATGTGAAGAATATGTTTATGAGCAACAAAAACAAATTAGTCAACATACGTCATCGGTGGGCGACAATTATTAAATCCTGACACCAATAAAAACACCAAATTTGCAATAATTTCCAGGAATATTGGAATTTCAATCTGAAAACACTTACATGCATAGCCCATGTAGTCTATATTAATATGCAATACCATAGAATACACCATACGTGACTGTGCACTCGAAATCGGGTCTTTCGCAAATGTGTCCTGAGGCGATTTTTTGTTTGTTTTATTTAAATAAAATACTTAAAATCATCATAGAAACCTCAAACAAAAAGCAAGCACCTCAGAGTGATGTGAAGAATATGTTTATGAGCAACAAAAACAAATTAGTCAACATACGTCATCGGTGGGCGACAATTATTAAATCCTGACACCAATAAAAACACCAAATTTGCAATAATTTCCAGGAATATTGGAATTTCAATCTGAAAACACTTACATGCATAGCCCATGTAGTCTATATTAATATGCAATACCATAGAATACACCATACGTGACTGTGCACTCGAAATCGGGTCTTTCGCAAATGTGTCCTGAGGCGATTTTTTGTTTGTTTTATTTAAATAAAATACTTAAAATCATCATAGAAACCTCAAACAAAAAGCAAGCACCTCAGAGTGATGTGAAGAATATGTTTATGAGCAACAAAAACAAATTAGTCAACATACGTCATCGGTGGGCGACAATTATTAAATCCTGACACCAATAAAAACACCAAATTTGCAATAATTTCCAGGAATATTGGAATTTCAATCTGAAAACACTTACATGCATAGCCCATGTAGTCTATATTAATATGCAATACCATAGAATACACCATACGTGACTGTGCACTCGAAATCGGGTCTTTCGCAAATGTGTCCTGAGGCGATTTTTTGTTTGTTTTATTTAAATAAAATACTTAAAATCATCATAGAAACCTCAAACAAAAAGCAAGCACCTCAGAGTGATGTGAAGAATATGTTTATGAGCAACAAAAACAAATTAGTCAACATACGTCATCGGTGGGCGACAATTATTAAATCCTGACACCAATAAAAACACCAAATTTGCAATAATTTCCAGGAATATTGGAATTTCAATCTGAAAACACTTACATGCATAGCCCATGTAGTCTATATTAATATGCAATACCATAGAATACACCATACGTGACTGTGCACTCGAAATCGGGTCTTTCGCAAATGTGTCCTGAGGCGATTTTTTGTTTGTTTTATTTAAATAAAATACTTAAAATCATCATAGAAACCTCAAACAAAAAGCAAGCACCTCAGAGTGATGTGAAGAATATGTTTATGAGCAACAAAAACAAATTAGTCAACATACGTCATCGGTGGGCGACAATTATTAAATCCTGACACCAATAAAAACACCAAATTTGCAATAATTTCCAGGAATATTGGAATTTCAATCTGAAAACACTTACATGCATAGCCCATGTAGTCTATATTAATATGCAATACCATAGAATACACCATACGTGACTGTGCACTCGAAATCGGGTCTTTCGCAAATGTGTCCTGAGGCGATTTTTTGTTTGTTTTATTTAAATAAAATACTTAAAATCATCATAGAAACCTCAAACAAAAAGCAAGCACCTCAGAGTGATGTGAAGAATATGTTTATGAGCAACAAAAACAAATTAGTCAACATACGTCATCGGTGGGCGACAATTATTAAATCCTGACACCAATAAAAACACCAAATTTGCAATAATTTCCAGGAATATTGGAATTTCAATCTGAAAACACTTACATGCATAGCCCATGTAGTCTATATTAATATGCAATACCATAGAATACACCATACGTGACTGTGCACTCGAAATCGGGTCTTTCGCAAATGTGTCCTGAGGCGATTTTTTGTTTGTTTTATTTAAATAAAATACTTAAAATCATCATAGAAACCTCAAACAAAAAGCAAGCACCTCAGAGTGATGTGAAGAATATGTTTATGAGCAACAAAAACAAATTAGTCAACATACGTCATCGGTGGGCGACAATTATTAAATCCTGACACCAATAAAAACACCAAATTTGCAATAATTTCCAGGAATATTGGAATTTCAATCTGAAAACACTTACATGCATAGCCCATGTAGTCTATATTAATATGCAATACCATAGAATACACCATACGTGACTGTGCACTCGAAATCGGGTCTTTCGCAAATGTGTCCTGAGGCGATTTTTTGTTTGTTTTATTTAAATAAAATACTTAAAATCATCATAGAAACCTCAAACAAAAAGCAAGCACCTCAGAGTGATGTGAAGAATATGTTTATGAGCAACAAAAACAAATTAGTCAACATACGTCATCGGTGGGCGACAATTATTAAATCCTGACACCAATAAAAACACCAAATTTGCAATAATTTCCAGGAATATTGGAATTTCAATCTGAAAACACTTACATGCATAGCCCATGTAGTCTATATTAATATGCAATACCATAGAATACACCATACGTGACTGTGCACTCGAAATCGGGTCTTTCGCAAATGTGTCCTGAGGCGATTTTTTGTTTGTTTTATTTAAATAAAATACTTAAAATCATCATAGAAACCTCAAACAAAAAGCAAGCACCTCAGAGTGATGTGAAGAATATGTTTATGAGCAACAAAAACAAATTAGTCAACATACGTCATCGGTGGGCGACAATTATTAAATCCTGACACCAATAAAAACACCAAATTTGCAATAATTTCCAGGAATATTGGAATTTCAATCTGAAAACACTTACATGCATAGCCCATGTAGTCTATATTAATATGCAATACCATAGAATACACCATACGTGACTGTGCACTCGAAATCGGGTCTTTCGCAAATGTGTCCTGAGGCGATTTTTTGTTTGTTTTATTTAAATAAAATACTTAAAATCATCATAGAAACCTCAAACAAAAAGCAAGCACCTCAGAGTGATGTGAAGAATATGTTTATGAGCAACAAAAACAAATTAGTCAACATACGTCATCGGTGGGCGACAATTATTAAATCCTGACACCAATAAAAACACCAAATTTGCAATAATTTCCAGGAATATTGGAATTTCAATCTGAAAACACTTACATGCATAGCCCATGTAGTCTATATTAATATGCAATACCATAGAATACACCATACGTGACTGTGCACTCGAAATCGGGTCTTTCGCAAATGTGTCCTGAGGCGATTTTTTGTTTGTTTTATTTAAATAAAATACTTAAAATCATCATAGAAACCTCAAACAAAAAGCAAGCACCTCAGAGTGATGTGAAGAATATGTTTATGAGCAACAAAAACAAATTAGTCAACATACGTCATCGGTGGGCGACAATTATTAAATCCTGACACCAATAAAAACACCAAATTTGCAATAATTTCCAGGAATATTGGAATTTCAATCTGAAAACACTTACATGCATAGCCCATGTAGTCTATATTAATATGCAATACCATAGAATACACCATACGTGACTGTGCACTCGAAATCGGGTCTTTCGCAAATGTGTCCTGAGGCGATTTTTTGTTTGTTTTATTTAAATAAAATACTTAAAATCATCATAGAAACCTCAAACAAAAAGCAAGCACCTCAGAGTGATGTGAAGAATATGTTTATGAGCAACAAAAACAAATTAGTCAACATACGTCATCGGTGGGCGACAATTATTAAATCCTGACACCAATAAAAACACCAAATTTGCAATAATTTCCAGGAATATTGGAATTTCAATCTGAAAACACTTACATGCATAGCCCATGTAGTCTATATTAATATGCAATACCATAGAATACACCATACGTGACTGTGCACTCGAAATCGGGTCTTTAGTAAATGTGTCCTGAGGCGATTTTTTCTTTGTTTTATTTGAATAAAATACTTAAAATCATCATAGAAACCTCAAACAAAAAGCAAACAACTCAGAGTGGTATGAAGTATTTGTTTATGAGCAACAAAAACAAATTAGTCAACATACGTCATCGGTGGGCGACAATTATTATATCCTAAGACACCAATAAAAACACCATATTTGCAATAATTTCCAGGAATATTGAAATTTTAAACTGAAAACGCATACATAGCCAATGTAGTCCATACTAATATACATGCATGCTTGAAATAAGATTTGAAACTATTTCCAAATATTCTGTTTGTTTTCTACGTTTTCACGGAGCATGGCAGGATACACAACACCTTAGTGTTGAGAGTAATTGTAAAATATAACCAAAACTTGAACACAACACCCTAAGTCACTCGTAATCAATTCACTCATACTCATACTTCACTCATACTTTCATATACCCATAAATAACATCAAGAAGAAAAAATTTAACATTCCTAATCAACTTACGATGTTTGCTGAGTGTCATCGAGAGAGCGTTTCTCAGAGACTGTGTAAAATAACTCCATTGTAATTCCTCATTGGTGATGGTCTCTAGTCAGCTTGTTGGTTTCATTGCCTCCTCCTCCTCTTCTATCTAGCAATGTTCTTTCCAATGATCTTATCACCATACATCACTTTCCCGGCGTACGTACTTTTCCTTTTATCCTGCCATGCTCAGTGAAAACGTAGAAAACAAACATAATATTTGGAAATAGTTTCAAATCTTATTTCAAGCATAATTCAGAGTATACAATAGAAGCTGATAAAGCTACGGTCACACTAGGTTTTGCTAACGCTAGCTTGGCTTCCGTTTTTTCTGGATTTACAGCGATACGACTACCAGTCTGGTCACACACATAGAAGAACTAACCTTGTGGAATCAGCTGATCCTAACAACAACACAAGCCGTTATGGAGGAAGCACTTCTCTTCTTCTTCTTCTGCTCATGAACATTTTCCATGAGACTTATAATAGCGTCATGGGACCAATGAGTTGAACTATTTATGTTGTTGACCTTTGTAAAGGAGTTTTGGTCTTCTTCTTGTGACCTCTTTCGCCTTTTGCCTTTCGCGCCACGAATTGTTATGAAAAATTCATTTCTAAGCCGATATAACGATTATATGACATTTGATCACAATCAAATCATATTCAGGAATGGTTATTTCACAATATGTGATGTTTTATTTCAGAAATTATTGCGAATTTGCCAGATTTTTTTGCTGTAAACAATATGCTTTATACACAACTCCCACACGATTTTTCACTCAAACTTGTAATCTTTATGTTAATTTCCTATTTGCAAAAGTTGTAAAATCATTTTTTATGTTCAGCCATGGTTCAGCAATCATTACTGATTGTAAAGACATGAAATACAATGTCCTAAGTAGAATATTAACTGATATATGAAGTATTATCTGTCATCACTCATAGCAGCGGAATCTATAGGACCGAAATGTAATATCGTCTGTCAGCGATTGTCGCGAGTGTCCAGTCAAGTATGGTGTAGTCTATGGCCTAACATAACTTGAAAGTTTTTTTCCAGGTAAATAATGGTGAGCACCACCTGAAACCTTCATAGATGCGTTGAGTACACTATGTATAGTATGTATGACTTCATATTCATACCGATATCGTCCGAGCAGTAGTTATGCAGATTTACCCAAATACTTTTTTGGCTTACCTTAACCTGTATGTACAGTATTTACAGTTGCACTCAATGGTTACTCCGAGTCAGAGTGTGGGTGCAGCCACTAATCTTAATGCTCTGCCCACAATCAGCTGATGCACCTAGGCTTCACCTTCCTTCTCCTTCTAGGCATTCATGTTGAAACCACCATGGCGTCTAATAAGGGTGCGTAGCTAGGTTAGGTTAGATAAGGTTATCAAGCAAGGACTATTTATTTCTAACTAATCTTAACTCTAACCTAACCCTAAACCCAACCTAACCCTAACCCCACCCCAACCTAACCTAACATTTCGGGGCTGTAACCAGATATTGGTCTTACCTACTGAGGCGGTAGGTATACAAAAATTAAAACAAATGTTTTTAATAGTTTCAAGAAGTTGATATATATTGCATGATATTCTGCAGCCTAAATTTTATCTGACAAGATGCTACACACACTTATAAGACGCCACGGTGGTTTCAACACTCAGCTGATTGTGGGCAGAGCATAAAGATTAATACTTGCATCCCGACGCTTCCCTTTGACTCGGAGTAACCATTGAGTGCAACTGTAAATACTGTACATACAACTTAGGTTAAGGTAAGCCAAAAAGTATTTGGGCAAATCTGCATAACTACTGCTCGGACGATATCGATATAAATATGAAGTCATACATACTATACATAGTGTACTCAAAACATCTGTGAAGGTTTCAGGCAGTGCTCACCATTATTTACCTGGCAAAACATCTTCCAAGTTATGTTATGTTATAGTTAGGTTACATTAGGTTATGTTAAGTTATGTTTGGTTATATAAGGTTTTTATATTTTATTGCCCAAAAGTTATGCGTTTTATCCTAGATTTTTTTTGGGATTGCCATTTTATGGCCTTTAACCAAGCAACGGACTTTTTACACTAACGGACAGGGATCCCTCCGCATTAGTCCATTAAGTCGAGGGTCGACAGTACTTCCAAGCACGATCAGCTAGCAACCAAGAAAGCCCGAGTTCGATTCCTGGGTTGTTTTTAATATCTATTGGCAAGGTATCATTGCCCAAGCCTGTTTGCACCTAGGAACTTAAATTAGTACTTGGATGTAAAATGAAATAGCTTGTCATATTCTGGGGAAGGATATGTGATAAAGCTGACATTTCTGCCTTAATGACCCTTGAACTGGTAATTGGTATTAAACCTAAATCTTTCCTTTTTCCAAGTGCAACTGCACCTGAAAACACAACTGTTCCTAAAATAAGTGTATCTGGAACTAATCATGGATCATCATGTGTTATCCTTTAGAAAGACTATAGCCAATATTTTTAAGCACAATCTTATACAGGTTGGTCTGATCCTTGGGACCAAACACTTTTCGGATTTCAGAATGGAAGATTTTTAGTACATATTTTAACATTTTCTAGATAAAACAATATAGAAGACCGGGTGGCTCAGCGGTAGAGTGGTCAGCCAGTAGAGAGCTGTTTCATCAACATTGTATATTTGCTCAGCACTAAGGTTTTCATCAGATACCATCTTGGCAAATTCAACAATGTAACGTTCAGCTGCATTATAATCAGCAGAAGCTTTTTCACCACAAATTTTGAGATATTTTATACCCTGACGCTTCTTAAATTTCTACAGCCAAGCTTCTGAATCTTCACATTCGCCTTCAATATTCAATTCTTCATGGTATTTTTTTAGCTTGTTTCATTACCATCAAACCAGTCAGTGGCATACGTTCAATTCTTTGTTGTTGAAACCAATTCAACAGCACATGGCCAAAATCTTTTTTTTTTTTTGTACTATGCAACGTTTTACTATTTTTCATTTGTTTCTAGTCATCATTTTCACTGTAAAACTTCAACAATTTATATTTCAGTTTCTATAGGTGGTAGTTCCCATACCATAATCTTCAATAAGACGCCAAACAGATACACCAAGATCAAGCTTTTGCAATAACTCTACTTTATGTGTTATTGATAATGACTGACACTTTCTTTTCTGTTTCTCACTGTTATCCATGTGTAATGCCCCAAGTTGATCTCAAATAGGGATTACTGATTGTACTTTCGTTTTGTTATTGATATAAGATTAACCTGTATTCCCAAGGTGATACTTCATTATATAAATGTTTTTACTCACATATTGTAATTGTATGTATATTTTATCATTCCTTTGTTGATCTCATTTATATAAAGATATTTAGAAGGTTCAAATACTGTGAAGAAGGATCAGTAGGTGCCTTGTTGTTTCATAAGTAAAGGCGATCACATTGCTTATAGAGACTTGTTCACGTCACTCTTTCCTGACAAGAGAAGCGCGCTCGCAGGATGTGATCGAGGTGAGATCTGTTTATTTCTTATATATTGTGGTATAAATTGACTGTTATGATGATTTATTGATTGTAAGCATTACTTGAAGTGTATGACAATGCCATGAGAATGTATGTGTATTCGTTCTGTGACTGGAAATGTATATTTTCAGTTCTTTACGACATGGTAGAGCCAGCCAGACATGGTTATGAAAATAGAGGACTGAGCTTCAATAAACGTCATCGGGAAATACGGGTTTCTGTTCACCCCGGTGAGGAAGCATGTCCTGCCATGCCTGTAATACAGTTCACATCAATTAGAAGCCTGCGAAAGCCGCTATAGTAAAGAACTCGTCTCAACAAATGTGAAGATTGCTACGAGACGAGGGGACGCCACCTCACCCTAAGAAATCCCTTGTGTCAGCATTTCTGCCCTGGATACAAGCCGCACCCACAACAACGCCACCCCCACAGCCTCCATCTTATAATGCATCAAGGTCACAGGCAAGAGATTGTAGTTACACTGTAACAGTTCCTATATGGTAATATTGCCCTAAAATAGATTTGAATAGAGTGGGTAATCTAGAAGTCAGGATATTTGTTCAGTGTAGCTACTCCCTCAGTATATTTTTTAATAATGTCTAATATTGAGGAGAAAGGTGCCGTAGGTGGTCTGATTGAAGATGAGAGGGAATGGCAGGCGGGTAGAGGCGTACAGAGCCATGTTGGAAGTGCTAGGGAGAGATTGCCAACCGCGAAGGGGAACGGGTATAAAATTAGTCAAGTTATAGAGAAGGTGGGGTTCTTTCAACGCAAATGGAAAAAATTTGTAAATAGAATTGGTAAAGATATGGAAGAAGCATCCAGTCTCATGCACTTAATCAAAATGTCTGATGAAGAAATGGAATTGTATGCTAACTATGTTAGTGCATGTATGGAACTTAAAGATCTTAAGCAAGAAGAGTCGGATGAGTTAGATGAGTTAGAGAACCTTAAAGTAGATGAACAGATTCACCAAGAAACTAAAGGATTTAAAGAGTAAGAAATTGGAGATACTAAGTGGTAAAGAATCTGTATTTTCTCATGCTAGTAAAGGTTCTAGTAGACATTCTAAAGCATCTAAGGCTTCCTCTGCATCATTACTAAGAAGGCAAGAAGCGGCAGCTAAATTGGCCATGCTTAAAGCGGAAATAGAACATCATGATAATGTAGTTGAGGCACAGGCGTTAGTGGCAAAGAGTACAGCTGAGGCACAGGCGTTAGTGGCAAAGAGTACAGCAGAGGCACAGGCTTTAGTGGCAAGGAGTACAGCTGAGTTAGCCAAAAGAGAAAAAATGAGAGACATAGCAGCTGTCAGTGCAGAACTTGAAGCTCTAAATGAAGTTGAAGAGGATGATAGAGGGATGCTTCCAAGTGATGATGAAAGTGTAGGGAGGCAACAACATCTTCAACAATATTTAGAGGTACAAAGCAAAGATGTATCGCTACTGCAGTCTGATTCAGAGATAGATGAAGCCATGCCTCATAAATGTGTTACATTCTTCCCTAAACATGGATCTAAGGGTAAATCTCATAGTCTAATGAATGAGGAAGGATTAGGTGTTAGTAGAAGTACAAACGTTAATGCTCAAGCAATGAATCTCAACCCCTTAGCTCATAGTTTCATACCTCCTAGTAACTATACTCCTACTAATAATGTCAAACAGTCCTGTCAGTCTCTTTCCACTCCTGGTAGTAATCCTGTTACTTATATACCTGTTCAAGGATGGAAATTACCTCCAATAGAGCCTCCAATTTTTAGTGGAGAACCCATGGAATTTCCACTCTGGATAAAAAAGTTTAAAACCTTTGTAGAAGCTAGGACAACTGATGCATCAGAGACACTTGCATATCTTGACAAATATACAAGTGGTGAGGCAAAGGAAGCCATAAGAATGTTAATGTATTTAAATACTAACCAAGATTATGACACAGCAAAGAGAATTCTCTGGCAAAGATTTGGAAATGAAAGTGTAGTTGCCAATGCTTACATGAAAAGGTTGTCAGGATGGCCACAAATTCCTCAAGACGATGGTCCAGCCCTAATGAAGTTTTCAGATTTTTTAGAATGTTGTAGGGCAGCTATGCATTCTATTCCTCACTTGTCATTCCTTAATGATCCCAGAGAACATAGGAAATTACTAACAAAACTTCCTAGATCTATAATTAATAGTTGGAATGCAAAAATAAGTAAACATTGTTATGGCAGTTCTCAGTATGGGCCAGGGCAGTACCCACCCTTTGAAAGTTTTTGTAAATTCATCAACTCACAAGCTCATGCAGCATGTGATCCTTTTACTTCATACAATGCTGTGGTCATGGAAGCAAATGACAGTGGTAAAGGCAATGCATGCTTGAACAGGAATAAGAGTAATAGGTCATATACCAT
>JAXIVD010000448.1:0-2500 GCA_036785275.1 Cancer borealis
CAGAGAGAAGGATAGAATCCGTAGGAGGGTAGTTTAGAAATCAAAGATTTATGCCAGATTCTATCGAAGGCTTTCGATATGTCAAGGCCGACAGCAAAGGTTTCACCGAAGTCCCTAAAAGAGGATGACCAAGATTCATTTAGGAAAGCAAGAAGATCACCAGTAGATCGGCCTTTACAGAAACCATACTGGCAATCAGAGAGAAGGTTATGAGCTGATAGATGCCTCATTATCTTCTTGTTAAGGACAGATTCAAAGGCTTTAGAAAGACAGGAAATGAAGGCCATAGGGCGGTAGTTAGAAGGATTGGAGCGGTCACCTTTTTTAGTGACAGGTTGAATGTGAGCAAACTTCCACCAAGAAGGATAGGTAGAAGTAGAGAGACACAGATGAAAGAGTTTGACCAGGCAGTGACCGTGTTCGGAAGCACAGTTTTTGAGAACAACAGGAGGGACTCCATCCGGATTGTAAGCCTTCCGAGAATCATGGCCAAAGAGGGCTTGGAAAACGTCATGATAAAGAATTTTAATTTTAAGGATGAAGTAGTCAGAGGGTGGAGGAGTAGGAGGAATATGCTCAGTATTATCCAAAGTAGAGCTGGTAGCAAAGGTTTGAGCAAAGAGTTTAGCTTAAAAAAAAAAAAGAGACAGTTGTGGGGCAATCTGGTTGAAGTAAAGGAGGGAAAGATGAAGTAAAATTGTTAGAGATATTATTGGCTAGATGCCAGAAATCACGAGAAGCGTTAGAGTTGGAAAGACTTTGACATTTTCTATTGATGAAAGAGTTTTTAGAAGGTTGGAAAATAGATTTGGCATGCTTACGGGCAGAAATATATAGGACATGATTTTCAGCAGATGGATGGATACGGTACCGTTTGTGAGCCACCTTTCTATCATTGACAGCACGAAAACAAGCAGAATTAAACCAGAGCTTTTTAGCTTTAGTATTAGAGAAAGTATGAGGAATGTATCGCTCCATGCCAGAGATAATCACCTCTGTTATGCACTCGGCACAAAGAGAAGGATCTCTGACATGGAGGCAATAATCATCCCAAGGAAAATCAGAATAGTACTGGCTTTGGTCCTTCCACTTAGCAGAGTTGAAATTCCAGCAGCATCTCTGCTTAGGCGGGTCCTGAGGCTGCACTGGAATAATAGGACAGGTAACGGAAATAAGATTGCGATCGGAGGAGCCCAACGGAGAGGACAGTTTAACAGAGTAAGATGAAGGGTTGGAAGTTAGGAAAAGCTCAAGAATGTTGGGCGTGTCTCCAAGGCGGTCAGAGATATGGGTAGAGAACTGCATCAGCTGCTCTAGGTCATGAAAGATAGCAAAGTTGAAGGTTTGTTCACCAGGTTGGTCAGTGAAAGAAGATGAAAGCCAAAGCTGGTGGTGAACATTGAAATCCTCTAAAATGGAGATCTCAGCATAAGGAAAGTGAGATAGGATGTACTCCACTTTGGAAGTCAAATAGTCAAAGAATTTTACATAATTAGAGGAATTAGGTAAGAGATATACAACACAGATGAATTTAGTTAGTGAGTGACATTGAAGTTTTAGCCAGATGGTAGAAAATTCTGAAGATTCAAGATTGTGGTCATGAGAGCAAGTAATGTCGTTACGCACATATGCACAACAGCCAGCTTTGGATTGAAAATGAGGATAGATAAAGTAGGAAGGAACAGAAAAGAGACTGCTGTCAGTGGTCACAGACAACCGTGTTTCAGTTAGGAAGAGAAGATGAGGTTTAGTGGTGGAGAGATGGTATTCTACAGATTTGAAATTAGATCTATCCACGAATGTTGCAGAAATCGAGTGTAAAAGTATTAAAGGAAGTGTCAAGACACCCAAGGTCGTCAGCAGAGAGGCAGTCCGACCTGGAGACATTTGTGGTTCCCTCCCCAAATGGGGAGAGACTCCGAGGCTGGGTGTGGTAAAGCCATTTTAAATTTTCATTTCAAGAGTGTAAAAGTGTAAGATGTAGTAATGTTATGTAGGTAGTAGAAGAAGTTGTCTTTAGAGAGCAGGCTGCAGCTGCTCTCTTGTGTAAATGAGACACTAAGGGAACCGGGAAGAGAGAATACGGGGAATCATTCAGTATGCAGCACTGCTTGCATCCCCGTAAGTACCTCTCCTGGAGTATTCCACCAGGCGGCAGGTGTCTACTGCCTACTCCTATCTATGTATATATAAGGAAAGCCTTACTCTTTCTATATTATAGAAAACGAAATCAATGAAGTGGTACAATATCATGCAAACTTAATATTTCTGAAGTTTGTGCATGTATTACCTGATGTTAGTGGCATTGAGGAAGAGACCGTAATATGTTGCAGCACATGAGAACCACAGCACCAGGAGCACACAAATCCTTCGTGCAAGGTGTGCGGTTCTGTAAGATGACAACATGTGTTGCACTTCAGCCAAAACCTTCTTGCCAAATTTCTGTTCTTTTTTCTTTCTCAGTTGGTGTTGCCAAAGCCGCTCCTGCTCCGTCCGCATC
>JAXIVD010000448.1:5000-15000 GCA_036785275.1 Cancer borealis
AGTAGTAGCAGTAGTAGTAGTAGTAGTGGTGGTAGTAGTAGTAGTAGTAGTAGTAGTAGTAGTAGTAGTAGTAGTACTAGTAGTAGTAGTAGTACTAGTAGTAGTAGTAGTAGTAGTAGTAGTAATAATAGTAGTAGTAGTAGTAATAGTAGTAGTAGTAGTAGTACTAGTAGTAATAATAATAGTAGTAATAATGTTATAAAAATATTGACCATTCAACAGAAGGTGATGGGTTGGTATGATTTTTGGGGTTTATTATTATTTTCTCCTCCCATTCATCCTTCTTTCCTTCTACTCTTCCTCCTACTTACCGGTACGTAACCAGAGAAATGACATAGGGCAAGATGATAGTTGCCTGCAGCTAGCGCCAAGGCCTAATGAGGTATGCGATTCCAGGCAATATCATGCAGCCTAGAGCCCAAAACATGATGAACAAGCTTCCGAAGGAATTACGTGTTGATAAGATACAGAACTCCATCACTGCAGCATGAAAAGATGAGGAAGCAAGTGTGTGAAGTCATATACGTGTTTGTATATGTATATATACATATATATATATATATATATATATATATATATATATATATATATATATATATATATATATATATATATATATATCCTCATTTTCAATCCAAAGCTGGCTGTTGCGCATATGTGCGTAACGACATTACTTGCTCTCGTGCCCCCAATCTTGAATCTTCAGAATTTTCTACCATCTGGCTAAGACTTCAATGTCACTTTCTAACTAAATTCATCTGTGCTGTATATCTCTCACCTAATTCCTCTGACTATGTAAAATTCTTTGACTATTTGACTTCCAAAGTGGAGCACATCCTATCTCACTTTCCTTATGCTGAGATCTCCATTTTAGGGGATTTCAATGTTCACCACCAGCTTTGGCTTTCATCTTCTTTCACTGATCAGCCTGGTGAACAAACCTTCAACTTTGCTATCCTTCATGACCTAGAGCAGTTGGTGCAGTTCCCTACCCGTATCCCTGACCGCCTTGGAGACACGCCCAACATTCTTCAGCTTTTCCTAACTTCCAACCCTTCATCTTACTCTGTTAAACTTTCCTCTCCGTTGGGCTCCTCCGATCACAATCTTATTTCTGTTACCTGTCATATCACTCCAATGCAGCCTCAGGACCAGGCTAAGCAGAGGTGCTCCTGGCATTTCAACTCTGCTAAGTGGGAGGACCTGAGGCAGTACTATTCTGATTTTCCTTGGGATGATTACTGCTTCCATGTCAGAGATCCTTCTCTTTATGCCGAGCGCATAACAGAGGTGATTGTCTCTGGCATGGAGCTATACATTCCTCATACTTTCTCTAATACTAAAGCTAAAAAGCCCTGGTTTAACTCTGCTTGTTCTCGTGCTATCAATGATAGAGAGGCGGCTCACAAACGGTACCGTAGCCATTCATCTGCTGAAACTCATGCCCTATATATTTATGCCCGTAATCATGCCAAATCCATTCTCCAACTTACTAAAAACTCTTTCATTAATAGAAAATGTCAAAGTCTTTCCAATTCTAACTCTTCTCGTGATTTCTGGTATCTAGCCAATAATATCTTCATCTTTCCCTCCTTTACTTCAACCAGATGGCCCCACAGCTGTCTCTTCTTTCTCTAAAGCTAAACTCTTTGCTCAAACCTTTGCTACCAACTCTACTTTGGATGATACTGGGCATATTCCTCCTACTCCTCCACCGTCTGACTATTTCATCCCTAAAATTAAAATTCTTTATCATAACGTTTTCCAGGCCCTTTCTGGACTTGATTCTCGGAAGGTTTACGGTCCGGATGGAGTTCCTCCTATTGTTCTCAAAAACTGTGCTTCCGAACTCGCTCACTGCCTGGTCAAACTTTTTCGTCTGTGTCTCTCTACTTCTACCTATCCTTCATGCTGGAAGTTAGCTCACATTCAACCTGTCCCTAAAAAAGGTGACCACTCCAATCCTTCTAACTACCACTTTATAGCTTTGATTTTCTGCCTTTCTAAAGCCTTTGAGTCTATCCTTAACAAGAAGATAATGAGGCATCTATCAGCTCACAACCTTCTCTCTGATTGCCAGTATGGTTTCCATAAAGGCCGATCTACTGGTGATATTCTTGCTTTCTTAACTGAATCTTGGTCATCCTCTTTTAGGGATTTCGGTGAAACCTTTGCTGTCAGCCTTGACATATCCAAAGCCTTCGATAGAGTCTGGCATAAATCTTTAATTTCTAAACTATCCTCCTACGGATTCTATCTTTCTCTCTGTACCTTCATCTCCAGTTTCCTTTCCGACCGGTCTATTGCTGTTGTAGTGGACGGTCACTGTTCTTCTCCTAAAACTATCAACAGTGGTGTTCCTCAGGATTCTGTCCTATCATCCACTCTCTTTCTATTATTCATCAATGATCTCCTAAATCTGACTCAATGCCCTATCCACTCCTATGCTGATGACACCACCCTGCATTTTTCAGCGTCGTACAACCGACGCCCAACCAAACAAGAATTAAATGACTTAAGGCGAGATGCTATATGACGCTTAACTTCTGATCTTTCACTTCTTTCTGACTGGGGCAGAGCAAACCTTGTTTTGTTCAATGCCTCAAAAACTCAATTTCTACAACTATCTACTCGACATGACCTTCCAGATAACTATCCCCTCTTCTTCAATGACACTTAACTTCCCCTCCCCTCCACATTAAACACACTCGGTCTATCCTTTACTAAAAATCTAAACTGGCAATTTTCATATCTCTACTCCTGCTAAATCAGCTTCTAAGAAGTTAGGTGTCCTATGGCGTCTGCGTCCATTTTTCTCACCCTCTCAGCTGCTTGCTCTGTACAGGGGCCTTATCCGTCCATGTATGGAGTATGGCTCTCATGTCTGGAGGGGGCTCAACTCATACCGCTCTTTTAAACAGGATGGAGTCCAAAGCTTTTCGCCTAATCAACTCTCCTCCTCTAACTGACTGTCTTGACTCTTTAAGTCACCGCCGCAATGTTGCATCTTTATCTATCTTCTACCGCTATTTTCATACTGACTGCTCTTCTGAACTTGCTAACTGCATGCCTCCCCCACTCCCACGGGCTCGCTGCACAAGACTTTCTACTTCTTCTCATCCTTATTCAGTCTATCTACCTAATGCAAGAGTTAACCAGTATCTTCACTCTTTCATCCCTTACACTGGTAAACTCTGGAACTCTCTACCTTTGTCTGTTTTTCCACCTGTCTATGACTTAAACTCCTTCAAAAGAGGAGTATCAAGACACCTCTCATACTAAATTGAACTGCCCCCCATTTTTTATTTCTCTTACTATCTTCTTTACAGGATCTGGCGGCAAGCGGGATTTTCTTATACTTAATATTTTCCAATTAGCCAGCACACTTTTAATGTTATAAAAAAAAAAAAAAAAAAAAAAAAAAAAAAATATATATATATATATATATATATATATATATATATATATATATATATATATATGTATATATATATATATATATATATATATATATATATATATATATATATATACACATATATACATATATATGTATATAATATATATATATATATATATATATATATATATATATATATATATATATATATATATATATATATATATATGTATATATGTATATATATATATATATATATATATATATATATATATATATATATATATATATATATATATACATATATATATATATATATATATATATATATATATATATGTATATATATACATATATATATATATATATATATATATATATATATATATATATATATGTATATATATATATATATATATATATATATATATATATATATATATATATATATATATATATATATATATATATTGTTGCGGGCCCCGCCCGTCAGACTTGTATCGGCTGGGGAAGACGAGAGTCAAGCCCAACAGAGGAATGAAGATTTCCTGAGAGGGAGAAGGAAGAATGTTAAGAGGCTGGTAAGGAAGGAGGCTACGCTGAGGCTATGACACTCGTTGAGGGCTTTACCAGTGACAGTAGTGTCGACTAGAGAGGGTTAGTCCGGCCCCGTGGACGTAGAGTGAAGTTTCTCTGAGGAGAAGGAGTGGAAAGGCATGCGAAGTGTCGTAGAGGATGTGTGCTTTCCACATACGTGGGAGTGTGCTTTGTGTCAGCTGAGTACGGCTAGGCATGGAAGAGAATTACATCCTTTGTGTTAGTGGGGAGGCAAAGTATGTGGCGAGAAAGAACGGGAATTGTTAGCCTCACGAGGCTACATGTCTACGTGACAGGAAGGTGGGTTATGCCCTTTGTGTCATGAGGACCCACGTGGTGTTTGGAGAGGCGCGGCGAGTCATAGCGAGAGATAGCGAGCAGCCGTGGTGAAGAGTTGCCAGCAAGAACAATAATGAGAGGTTCTGTGCGTTTTGTTTACTTTAACTCTTCCTTCCTCGTTCTCCAAATTTTCCTGATTTTTCTTCTTTCTTCTTTGTATTGCAAGGTATCCTATCTTGTAGACAATTCTTTTCTGTATCCTCTCGTATGTATTTCATTGTTCTGTGTTGCTTATGAGCGGTGCAGTGGTTTTGTGAAAGAGAATTTATTAGGCTATGCGTCGAGATGGCGCGGTGTGGGGGAAACCCGGCGTGCTCATAGTAAGACATGGCATCTCAGTTCGGGGAGCTGCGGGCTTGATGAAGGCAGTGAGGGAGTCAGTTACCCGCTAGCCGCCACGCAAAACACGTCTCCGTACACTCGCTCTCCCCAATTTTGCATTATTCCGTGTGTAACCTCCTCATATTTAAGGGAGTGGGTTTTACAATTAGCCTTTTAGATAAGGGGTAATTTGTGTAGCTAGACAGTAAGGCCCTGTCTATACGAGGACCAGGTTACCGTGCCGAGAGCAGCTGAAGAAGAGTGTGTTGGCGGTATAATTAACATCTTGCCTGAGTTAACTCCACCTAATGCTCAGTGTCCAGGAACTTCTCATAAGGAGGCTCCGGATATTGTCAGGCTGTTGAGTTTTGGGAAATAATTTCTGCGTTGTCTGCTTTGTCGGCATTGTCTTCGTTGTCCTCATGGTGAGAGAGAGAGCCTATCATCTGGGGCCTCTTGTTTGATAACATAGATGAGGAGTAATCCCGTCTTAGTGTTAATTTATTACGACTCATATAACGCACTGTACGGAGTCCCCTCGCGGGAGGCTACTTTGCAGGGTGTTATTTGAGTCGAGAGGGGTTATTGTCCAAACCAGAAGTGGGTGGAAAGACACCTTGTGGGCGGTATTCTGGTTGGAGCGATAGCTCCTTGTCTAGGCACTGTAATCTCGTGCTCGTTGTAAGTCTCTTTAGAATATAAGGAGGAGAAGGTGTTTACGACTGGGAGATTCCTTGTTCTTTGGAGGGTTAAAAGAACTGGCGACCTCTTAACGTTAACGGGGTGGCTGTAGGTGCTGTGTTTGAGGACTAAGAGTGCACAGGTTCCTTAACCAGGCACATCTTGTTTATAGCCTATTGTCCAGCCACCGGCGTGTGGCCCTCGGAGTGACTAGTCCTACGGGATAGTCGACTTTCCTTGTCCTTTTGTGGGTTAAAAGGACGTATAAACATCAGCACTACAGTTCGTACACGCCCGTAACGTGGTTGTGACTGGATTGTTCATAAGTGGACACCCGGCACTAGGGCATAAGAACCGTGTCCTTACGGTGTGACCGTAACAAAATTGGCGACCTCGCTAGGATTCTAAAGAATTACAGTGAGTAGGAAAACAGTGTTAGTGTGTTGTTAGTGGGAGCCCACACACACTGTGACAATGGAAGACAACCGTGATGTACTTACTTCCCTTGAGGATGGCTCGGCCCGAGCCAGCCCTGTACGTGGTGTTAGTGAACAGCCATGCCTAGATGAAGAAAGGCCTGTTAGTCCTGTTAGTGAGCATAGTACTGCATGACGATTAAACTTTGCTCAGGAAGTGCTTTTACAGCCCCTGCAGCATACAAAAGGCCGTGTTGGTTCCTGTGAGAACATGATGGGCTCAAGGAGAGTGAGCCCAGCTGCCAGTGTTGCTGACAATCTCCAGTCAGTCGGAATGGCGGAGGAATTGAGATTCCAATTAGAAATGAGAAGGTTGGAATTAGAAGCAGAAGCGAGAAGATTAGAATCTGAAGAGAGGAGAGAAGCAAGAAGGGAAGAGCTAGAAATTAGAAGGTTGGAGATGGAGAAGCATAGAGAATTTGAATGGGAAAGATCCAGACTTGGGGCCAACTCAACTCATAAGGGAGGAGAAGGAGAGAACTCAGTTGAGCGCCAGATGGTAAGGAGTTTACAGCTCATCCCTGATTTTGATGAACAGAAGGTAGCAGAACGGTTTAGAAGGTTTGAGAAGAAGGCGGCTGAGTTTGGATGGCCAGAAGGAAGATGGGTTGGTCTTGTGGCCAATAAGCTGAAAGGCAGGGCATTGGAGGCATACGACAATATGTCGGTCAAGGATTTAGAAAGTTACGAGGACTTCAAGGCTGATATCTTGAGGGCTTACGAGCTGCGGCTCGAAGCCTATCGCCTAAGGTTCAGAGGTGGGAAGAAGAGACCTGGAGATTCTTACCTCGAGTGTGCCCGCCATTTAGAGCAGGCATTTAAGAGATGGATCATGAGTGAGGGAGTGGATACTCTCCGCGACCTGGAGGAGTTGATGGTCATGGAGCAGTTCATTAATGCTGCTGATAAGGAACTGGTGCCTCTCCTCAGGGAGAAGCGTTTTAAGACGCTGAAGGAGGCTGCCACCTGGGCTGACGACCATGTGTTAGCCCATCGCTCGGAGCCTCGTGATGGCGGTGGATTTAAGGAGGGAGGACCACGAGGGTCAGGGGGCGGTGGTAGTGCTGGTTCTGGTGCTCCACGTTCCCCTCCCCGTAGCCACGGCTTTGGAAATAAGAGCGGGTTTGCTAAGTCTCAATACCCCGCTGCCCCTTCAGGGCCAAAGGGAGGGTCATGAGGGAAAATGACCTTTAGTACCCCTAAGTATGACAACCAGCCCACGTGTTATAACTGCCATGCCAAGGGACATTTTCGATCTCAATGCCCTAAACTTGTGACAGCAGGTCCCTCCAAGACACCCCATAAACCAGTTGCCTTGTTGGTGTGGCCTGACCAGGGTCGTGAGGAGAGGCTGCTTGCTCATAAGGGTCATGAAGGAAAGAAGGTTCTTGATGGGCCTGTGTTGGATTGTGAGGAGGGGGTTCAGGCAGACTCACTTGTTTCCCCCCCTGTAGTTGCTTCTGTAACTCCAGCTGACTCGGAGCTGGACTGGTGTCGCCCATTTCTGTGTGGAGGCACTGTCGAAATTGACGGGAGCGAGTATCCTGTCACTGTCTTGCGAGACACTGGCGCACAACAGTCTGTGTGCCGCAATGTCACCGGGGGTAAGGTGACTTCTTCGAAGGCAGTGTTGTGTAGGGGCCTCAACGCTGTCGGGAAGTTTGTGACGGCTGAGGTGAAGCTGTCATGTCCACTGATCACCACTTCGGCTCAAGTGGCAGTGGCGGAACAACTGCCTGTGGCAGGTGTTGATTTCCTGCTAGGGAATGACCTAGCTGGAGGGAGAGTTTGGGTGCCCACCCCTACGGGAGGTGAGGCCTCTGAGGAGTCAGGGAATAGTGTGCCCGATCCTGTTGCTGTTGTCACCCGGTCGCAGACCGAGAGGGTGACGCATTCTGTTGCTCCTGGAGCCGACTGCGATAGAGCGGGGCTACCAGAAGAGGAGAACAGTGGTGAGGAAGAAGCTGCCGCTCTAGGGGCCGACTGCAATGAGGCAGGGTCACCGGTGATGGAGGGCAGTGAGGAGGAGGTTGTTGGGGTTGTCACCCGGTCTCAGGCTAGACGAGTGGAACCGGCTGCTAATCTAGGGACTGACTGCGACACAGCAGAGTCACCGACAAAAGAGAGCAGTGTTTGTGGACTGGAAGAGCCAGAGCCGGGCTCTCCAGGGAGTCAAGGTGTGGGGGTTGACTGCCGATGTGCAGAGACACCCATAGAAGCACCTGACTCGGTAGATATAGTCGCCGAGGGTGAGGAAGGAGTGTTGAGGGTCGGGGAGTCTAGTGCTGGTATTCCTCACTCTGCGGGGCACTTCGGAGGAAGCACCCAAGCGGTGGTGTTTCCTAGTTGTGAGGCTATGGGTCTTGGTACTCAGTCCGGGCCCCAGCCTGGTGTGTCAGACAGTTTGTTGGGGGTCACCTCCGAGGGAGGGGAGACTTCCAACTCTGCGCGGGAGTTGGAGACTCCCACCCCTGCGGAGTGTACCGGAGACAGGGAACAGGCTGTTCCCTTGTCTGGTGACTGTCTGACGGGTGAGGCCCACCTGGAGGGTCCATCCATTTTAGCCGATGAGGAAGTGGTGGATGATTCCACACCATGCCTCAGGCCCCGGGACAGAATCAGGGAAGTGTCGGCACCGCCCCTTCCGACAGATCCTGTGGTCCCGTCCGACCTTACTTGTATTGAGCCGGCGTTGCTCATCAAGGGACAGAAAGGGGACCCGGAATTGGCCCCTTGTTTTGCTAAGGTAGGAAAGAAGATAAGGGGAGTAGAGGAGTTTCTGTTGCAGAAGGGGGTGTTACACCGCAAGTCGAGGGAGAGTGATGGGAGTGAAGTGCTACAGGTAGTAGTGCCTCAGGATTTGAGGGAGGCCCTGGTGCTGTTAGCACATGAGGGATCTATGGCTGGACACCTGGGTGTCCACAAAACTCTCGCCCGCCTGCTGGGCAATTTCTGGTGGCCTGGTATGGCCAGAGAGATTACTGAGTTGCTGAGGAGCTGCCACACCTGTCAGATGGTGGGCAAACCCAACTCGACTCCCCTTGTTGCACCCCTGTATCCTATTCTCGCTGTGGATCCTTCTTTCACCAGGGTCCTGAATCAGTTGGTGTTTGGGCACCGGGTGCGTGGTCCTTTGAACTTGGTGCGGGAAGCCTGGTGTGCTCCCCACTCTGACCGCCCGGAGTCATTCCTGAAGAACGGGTTAAGTACTCGGGAAGGACTGGTGAAGGCGCTGGAAGTGGCTCCGCACCATCTTGGAGCTGCGCCAAAGAAGAGAATAAGATATTATGACCAGAAGGCCAAGTATTGTAACTTTGCACCAGGGGAGGAGACCACCGAGGTTCGTGGTTCGGAACTGGTGGTTCCCGCAGAGCACTGGGGGCAGTGCGGTGTGCTGCTTGGGGAGAGATTGCAGCGCCTGGAAGGTGTGCAGAAGAAGAAATTTCACTGTCAGAGTGAAGTGGCTACCACCGTGGTGAAGTCCAGGGATAAGCGTGAAGATTCTGTTTATTTCGACTGGGGCTCTGGCCGAGACCAGATTGAAGAACAGCTGAACGCCACCCCTAAGGAACACTTTGACACTTCTGCCGAAATACCTGAGCAGGCCCCCGAGGAAAATGCGAACCCCACTGAAGAAGAAGAAGTACATCCTGGGTGCAAGAAGGTTTTGTTTCCTCTTGACTTCCAGTCTGTGAATTCCTCTGGCCGCGGGAGAGGACGTGGCCGTGGGAAAGGTGTACTTGGTAAGAGTACGAGTGGCAGGTTCCTTTCACGGACCGTGCCAGGGAGATGGCCTGTTTCATGGCCGAGAGAGCAGAGAAGATGGTGGCCGACTGCTTGTTGCGGGCCAGGGATTCACTCTTGCTGCTTAAAAATAATGCAAGTCTGTGAGGCTTACAAAATTTTTCCTTAAAGGGGGGGCGTGTTGCGGGCCCCGCCCATCAGACTTGTATCGGCTGGGGAAGACGAGAGTCAAGCCCAACAGAGGAATGAAGATTTCCTGAGAGGGAGAAGGAAGAATGTTAAGAGGCTGGTAAGGAAGGAGGCTACGCTGAGGCTATGACACTCGTTGAGAGCTCTACCAGTGACAGTAGTGTCGACTGGAGAGGGTTAGTCCGGCCCCGTGGACGTAGAGTGAAGTTTCTCTGAGGAGAAGGAGTGGAAAGGCATGCGAGGTGTCGTAGAG
>JAXIVD010000448.1:17500-157061 GCA_036785275.1 Cancer borealis
CATATACCTAAGAGGAGGATTAGGTGAAATAAAAATGATCCAAAATGGATGAATAGCAACATTAGAAGGGAAATTGGATTAAAAAGGGGACTCTATAGGAGAATTAAAAGGGGAGAAGTACAGGTAGTAGGGCAGTATAATGACCTAGCTAGGAAGGTTAAAAAGGATATTAGGACTGCAAAGAGGAATTATGAGGTTAAGATAGCTAGAGATGCCCAGAAGGATCCAAAGAGATTCTATCAGTTGTACAAGGCTAAAACAAAGGAAAGAATAGGACCTCTGAAAGGAATGGATGGCAGCTTGATAGAAAATGGTGAGGATATTAGTAAGGAATTAAATAAATACTTCTTGTCCGTATTTTCTCAAGAAGAGTCGGGTAGGGAACTGGAGCTAGTACAGATCTTTAGGGGACAAGAGGATGATAAATTAAGCGAAATAGACATAAGTAGGGAAGTAGTTAGCAAGGAAATAGATAGACTTAAAAAGACTAAATCTCCAGGGCCGGACGACATTTTTCCGAGGATTCTTAGGGAATGTAGAGAAGAACTCGTTGAACCTATTGCAATGATTTTTAGAGAATCACTAGACACAGGAGTAGCACCTAGGTTATGGAGGCAGGCAAATGTAGTTCCTATATTCAAGAAAGGAGATAAGACAGAAAGTAGTAACTACCGCCCAATTAGTTTAACATCAGTGGTAGGCAAGATGTTAGAAGCTATCATAGCAAGGGCAATTAGGAAACATTTAGATGAACACAAGCTAATTAGACATAGTCAACATGGTTTTAGCAAGGGGAAGTCATGCCTCACAAATTTATTCTTCTTCTATAGGAAAGTATTTGAAACAATAGATAAGGGGGACGAGTATGATATAGTTTATTTAGACTTCAGTAAAGCCTTTGACAGAGTATCTCATAGGAGACTATTAAGTAAAGTTAAGGCTCACTGCATAGGTGGGAAGGTATTAGAATGGATTAGGGGATAGCTTACTGGTAGGGAACAGAGGGTACAAATCAATGGGAAGAAATTAGAATGGGTTAATGTCACTAGTGGGGTACCACAGGGATTAGTACTAGGACCATTGTTATTCATAATTTATATAAATGACTTAGAGACAGGAATAAATAGTGATATCAGTAAATTTGCCGATGACACAAAGATAGGAAGACAGGTAAAAATTTTAGACGATGCTAGGATGCTGCAGGATGACTTAAGTAGGCTGTACGAGTGGTCAGAGAAATGGCAGATGCAGTTTAATGTTAACAAGTGTAGTATTATGAGCGTAGATAAAGGAAATAGGTCTGTAGACTACACATTAAATGACACTACCTTAGGAAGGTCATATAGTGTGAGGGACTTAGGAGTTCAAATAAGCAGTGACTTGCGCCCCAGGGAACAGTGTATTATAGCTAGAAATAGGGCCAACAAGATACTGGGATTTATTAGTAGGTGTGTGACAAATAGGAGTTCTGAGGTCATTCTGAGGTTGATTTTAGCGTTAGTCAGACCCCACCTAGATCATGCAGCTCAATTTTGGTCCCCTTATTATAGGAAGGATATAGGCTCCTTGGAGGCAGTTCAGAGAAGAATGACCAAGATGATTCAGGGGCTGAGAAATTTACCCTACAAAGATAGGTTAAAACGTCTTAATCTCTACTCCCTAGAGTGAAGGAGGGCAAGAGGGGATATGATTGAGGTTTTCAAATGGGTAAAAGGAATTAATAAGGGAAACATTGATCAGGTTTTAGAATTTAGTAGCCAGGATAGGACACGTGGAAATGGGTACAAGCTAGAAAAACGTAGATTTAGGACAGACATAGGTAGATATTGGTTCACAAACAGAGTCGTGAACGATTGGAATAGGCTGGATAGACACGTAATAAGTGCTGAATCAATAGGTAGCTTTAAAAGACGGTCGGATGAGAGTATGGATAGGGATGACAGGTGGGATGGCTAAATATTGGATTATTCCAAGAGTGTGGGACAAGGAACTGCCTCGTGTAGATCATTAACTGGCCTCTTGCAGTCTCCTCATTTCTTATGTTCTTATGTTCTTAAGTGGTCACTTGGTGTCAGGGGTAGCGTAACAATATATATATATATATATATATATATATATATATATATATATATATATATATATATATATATATATATATAAATATATATATATATATATATATATATATATATATATATATATATAAATATGTATATATATATATATATATATATATATATATATATATATATATATATATATATATATATACATATATATATATATATATATATATATATATATATATATATATATATATATATATATATATATATATATATATATATATGTATCATATCATATCTGTATATTCATTGTTAACTAGTTTTAAGATATTCATTGTTTTTAGCTAAGAGAGAGAGAGTGTATGCGGGTAAGGAATTTTCCTAGCATTCACATCCCAGCCAAGGCGTCAGGTCAAAGCCGGCCCACGGCCTACGTGCAGGACCCTATCACACAGCTCTGTTCCCGTGACGTCATTCTCCCGGGTCAGTCCCGACCAATCATAGGCGCGTAGTCCACCTGGAGTCAACCTTTCCTGACCGCGGCTGAGCCCACACCCCTTGTTTCTCGATCACTTCTCTCCCGGCTTCCACCCTGCCCAGTAGCTCATCATCTCTCAGCTCGCTACCATCATCAACAAGTCGTTATCTCTCTCAAGGCAGGTTAAGGTCATAGTCACTGTATAGTTCCATATCTACATCAAGTGTGTTCAATATATCATCTATATCAAGCCGTGTGTGTTTCAACAAGACCTCCATCATCCACACTACCCCTCTACCTCCACTCTTCCAAGCCACGCGGTGACCGGCTACCAGTACCAAACAAAACATCACCGATACAATTGGTGTGCAACGGTGGAATTCGTCCTTCCAAGCGACGAATTATCAAGATTCAGCCTCCTCCGTCATCAAGTCTCTACACTCACCACGTGCATCGTTCTGCCTCAGTAAGTGACTACACACACGCCCTTGCCTCGCCCACCTCGTGTTCTCCTCTACGCCCTGCAGTCGCTTCCTTCGTCGCCCTTCTGCAGTAGCATCTATTCCGAGTGAGTACAAGCCTCCTCGCCCTGCTGTTCAAGACGCCCATCACCTCTACCTCCATTTTGTTCGCGGCGCGCCATCTTTCGCTGCCCACGCATCACCACGTGGCGCCCTCAAGACGCCCTCAAGACGCCCTCAAGACGCCCATCGCCTTCACCACGTGTCCCTTCAAGACGGTCATCACCCATCACCACGTGGCCCCTCAAACAAGTTTTCCACGCCCTCACCACGTGTCTCCGCCCTCAAGACGCCCATTGCTCTTCACCACGTGTCGCAGCCCAGAAATACGCCCATTCACCACGTGACCAGTCAGCGCCCACGTGTTCCACCTCCTTGGTCCTCTGCTAGTTAAGTACCTTAGTTCTTATTATATTTTTCTCTTTATTGTGCTAGTTATTCTACATTTTTTGTGTACACTCAGTGTTTCTCTGTTTCCTTGTGTATTTCCTCAACGTGATCACGATGTCTAACGACCAGTCACTTCACACACCCACACCTCAGGTTACTCTCATATCTGATAATGTCTCAATTCCTCCTTTTTCTGGTACTAACTCTGAATCAGTCCAAGCCTTTGTCCGGCGTGTAAATGATGAAAGTACACGTCGCTCAGCTCATTCTGATGTGGGAAAATTAGCCATTTTAAAATCACGGATTTGTCATGACCCATCTAGTCTTGCGGGAAAACTCATAAAAACCGATAAATTCCTCAGTTTTTCTACATACGATGAACTCACCACAGCATTAATCTCTCATTTCTCTGGTCACTCAAAATTAGGTGCAACTCATTCCTTCCTCAAAATTGCTCAAACTCTCACTAATATTGCTCGTTCTACTCATGATGTGTATAAGGCAGAGAATATTGCATCCTCTCTCAGTGCTGAGTTAACAGAGCAAATGAAATCCTCTCAGTGGATCGACACAGACGGCAATATATCTTCTACTGATTTCAAACGCCTGATTTCAAATTTCCTGTTCCTGTTCCTGTTCACCAACCTTCACCGTTGCAAGCGACATTAAATTCAGTAAGGAAGATTTCTTGTATGATCTGTGCAAGAAAATATCAGAGAAATCGCCACCTGTTCCTCAGCCAGTAAGTTTAGTTCAGTCCCCGCATTCCTTAATCAAGCCCCCATTTTCTCACCGAAGCTCCTCCCCTCAGAGCCCATCTCCACCTTCAAACACTCATTTGTCACGTTCTGATCAACGCTCTCATTCTCGTCACCGTTCATCCTCCCGTGACTCGAGAAAGGTAACATGTTATCGATGTGGACTCAAAGGTCACGTCTCAGCGGACTGTCGAGTAATGCTTGACGAAAGAGGTTATCATAATTTCAACAGTAATGCCTTCTGCTCCCTTCATAATAAACGCGGTCACTCACTTGAGGAATGTCGCCTTTTCCAGCAACAAATGCAGTCTTCTCAATCTTCGGGAAACGATTCGCGCCAGAGCCTCGCACCTCCTCGGTAACACTCAAGTCCATTCTAAAGACCGCAGGTAGTAAGTCATCTCATAAACGTGTTGTTTTCGCGGATGCACAGACAGTGCCTCTCCCATGTGTCCCTGTTAAATCCTCCGGATTTTTCCAAGGTCTGACTGCTGACGTCAAATTAGCCTCTCACAAATGCCGTGCATTTTTCGATTCTGGTGCCTCAGTCAACATCATTAAAACTCATGTTTTTGAAAAACTCTCTGCCGCCTCAAGGCACAAGTTTCAGAGTTATCCACCAGACATCACTGTTAGTGGTATTTCTGGAAACGTTGTCATACCTCATAGAAAGGTTCTCCTCAGTATCTGTTTGTCTCCACTTGAACCTTCTATCTCAGATTTTTTCTATGTCATGGATGATGTATGTTTTGCAGCTGAAATATTGATAGGATACCATACAATGTCTCACTTCAACATCTCACTTTTCCCTTCTATTCATCAAATCGCCCAGAATGGCACCTTCATCTCTGCCTCACCCTTCCCTGAGTCACCGCCACCATCTGATGTCTACGTTGTAATGCACACGCCTTCTCAGGACTCATCTCATGTCCCTCCCTCATCGCTCGAGACACCCTCAGTAATCCCTGATCCTGTCTTATCATCTACGCCAGCCGACTCGCCTAGCGAAGCGCTGCACAGCGACACCGACAATCCCTCTTCTCCTACAACACTTTCTGACGTCCTCTCGAACACCAGACTCAGGAAAGCTGTGTTGACCTCCTCTGTGGTAGTCACACAGACCCACCTCTGTTTGGTGCGCGTCGTCGTCAAAGGTGTGCCCCCCGGGACAGACATCTTATGTTTGCCCGACTCTGCCCGAGTGAATGGTGTCGCTCTCGAATCAGTTCTTTCAACCCTAGACAAGGATAGTTCGTGCTGTATTGCCATTCAGAATCTCACGAATCACCCTATATCCCTTCAATCTGGCGTGACTTTAGGCGAAGTTCTCCCTTATCCTGCCCCTGTCACCCCTGTCACCTCATCTCCTTGTCACACATCCATATCTTCACCAATTGCCTCAGATTCTCCTCCTCCTCTTCTTGACCAGCATATTGGTGATGTTGATTTTCCTGAAACGAAAACAGATTTACTTGCCCTCTTATCGACTTTCAGGTCATGTGTCTCTCTTCCGGGTGAACCTCTGGGCAAGACCGATGCTGTTCGTCATTCCATCCACCTCACCCCAGGCTCGACACCCATCTACGTCCCGGCTTATCGCATCCCACACAGCCGCAGGACGTTAATGGACGACGCTGTCAGAAGCATGCTGGACGAGGATATCATAGAGCCAGCGGCATCACCATTCAATGCCCCGCTGTTTCTAGTTCCTAAGTCCAATGGTGAGTGGAGAGTAGTCGTCGATTTCCGTGGTTTAAACGCCGCGACGATACCCGATCGATTCCCTATGCCAATCTTGTCTGATCTTCTCCAGTCAATAGGTGATTCAAACAGTGTATTTTCCACCCTCGACCTTCAGTCTGGTTTCTTCCAGGTCGAGCTAGAAGAAAGTTCACGGCACTACACTGCTTTCACCACATCATCTGGCCAGTACGCTTTCAAACGTATGGCCATGGGTTTACGTAATAGTCCCTTAACTTTCATGCGTCTCATGAACTCAGTTCTCTCTGGCCTCTTAGGCTCCTCGGTGTTTTGTTACTTAGACGATGTGATAGTCGCATCAAAGGACCTTCCCGAACACCTCGAAACCATCTCAGACGTTCTGTCACGTTTTGCAAAGGCTGGGTTAACTCTTGAACTCAGTAAATGTCAGTTCCTCAAACGTGAAATCAAATTCTTAGGCCACAAGGTTGACAAAGATGGCATCCACACTCTTGACGATAAAATTCATGCGATATCACAGTTTCCTACTCCTAGTTCTGCTGATGACGTTCGTAGTTTCATTGGCCTTGCAGGATTTTATCGGCAATTTATCAAAGATTTCAGTAAAATCGCTCAACCTCTCACATCATTGTTTAAAAAGAATGTAACATTCGCATGGACGGACGAGTGCGAGAAAGCATTCGCTACCCTCAAGCAAGCCTTATGCAACGCTCCTGTCCTCGCATTTCCTAATTTCAATAAGGAGTTTATTCTTTGCACTGACGCATCAAACATCGGTATCGGTTCTGTCCTCATGCAACGAGATGAAAATGGTAAATCACGCGCAGTTGCCTTTGCCAGTCGTCTGCTCAATGCTGCTGAGCGCAACTACAGTGTCACTCACCGCGAAGCTCTCGCAGTCGTTTGGTCTCTTCGTCACTTCAGAGACATCATACTCGGATATAAGATCCACGTTCTAACCGATCATTTTGCTGTCACAGAGTTATTCAAAGGAACCAGTTTAACCGGAAAATTTGCCCGTTGGCAACTCACTGTTCAAGAGTACAATCCTTCATTCACGTACATCCCAGGTAAAGCTAATTCTGTCGCTGACGCTCTGTCCCGTCATGTCGCTCCTGTCAGTCTGCTCACAACCTCACAGTCACTCCCCACTCTTGAGGAAGTCAAATCCCTTCAAAGATCTGATCAATTCTGCAAACGTCTCATTTATTATCTTGAATCAGGTGATGCCAGTAACCTTCCAAACTTGCCATTCTCCCCAGATTCCTTTTTGCTTCGAGACGATGTCCTCTATAAATCTAGTTCAGTCATTTCTGAGGACGATTCATTACATCATGCATCTCAGCTTGTCATTCCAGAAGCTCTTGTCCCTATTATCTTGTATTACGTTCATGACTCCCCTCTTGCCGGTCATCCAGGCAAAGATAGAGCATTCAAACAGGCTCAAAGATCATATTTCTGGCCTTCCATGAGGAAAGACATCACCCGTCATTGTCTCTTATGCGCTTCATGCGCTGAGCATCGTCCCTCTCTCCATTATGAGTCTCCGAACCTCCCATATCCTATCCCTCATGCTCCTTGGGACAGTCTGTCAGTCGATATTTTGAAACTCCCTCTGACGGAGAACGGTTTTCACTATTTGCTCGTCTGTATCGATAGTTTTTCACGCTTCAGCATCTTGGTTCCTCTCAAAGACAAATCTGCACGTTCAGTTGCACGAGCACTGATAGATGAAGTCATATGCCGGTATGCATCTCCTAAAGTACTTCTATCAGATAATGGCACCGAATTCAACAATGCCATCCTCAAAGCTGTTTGTGAGTCATTTCAAATTAAAAAGTGCAACATTGTTCCATATTCCCCTCAAGCGAACGGAAAAGTCGAGAGAGCAAACCGTCGAATTCTCGACATCTTACGCTTCATTGCCAATTCAAGCTCTTCATGGGATGATCACATTCCCCTAGTCGCATGCTCTCTTAACGCTGCGATTCACTCATCGATCAACGAGTCTCCACATTTCATTTTATATGGCTCTGACAAAAGACTCCCATATGAGTTTCTCTCCTCTGACCCTCGTCCTCTATACAACGTTGACGATTATGTTCAGAATCGCGTTTCAGCTTTCCAACGTATTCATATGTCTGTCCGTGACAGACTTACCGCCTCTCAGGAATCTATGCTGCATAAACAGCATCAGCGCGCTAAACCGCATGACATCGAGGTTGGTGACATCGTGTTCACCAAAGTCCAAGACCGCCACTCTAAGCTCGACCCCCGATTCAACGGACCTCACCGTGTAATTGAAAAGATGGCCGGTCACAAGTTCAAACTCAGAAACCTAAGTTCAGGCAGTGAAAACTTTGTTCACAGAGACCATCTCAAACGGGTTGATCGTGGTTTCGATTTCGAACCTACCTCTCCACTACCAGAAAATGCTCCTGACATTGTTGAAAGTCAGCCACCTTCACCCCCCATCTCATCCTCACCTAAATATCAGCTCCGGTCTCGCCCAGTCTACTAGCCATTTCCTTCATCTTTCCTTTCATTCCTGTCCAACTGTATAAATTATGTATATATATGTATCTATGTAAAGGCTACATCCTGATTCTTATTCATGTCTCATGTATTTTTATTATGTCTTATGTCTTATTGTGTATTCTGTATTGTTTCAATGTATTTCATCGTCCCCCCTCTCTGATTGTACTCTTTAGCTCAACATACGAGGACGTATGCTTCCAAGGGGGAAGTATTTGTATCATATCATATCTGTATATTCATTGTTAACTAGTTTTAAGATATTCATTGTTTTTAGCTAAGAGAGAGAGAGTGTATGCGGGTAAGGAATTTTCCTAGCATTCACATCCCAGCCAAGGCGTCAGGTCAAAGCCGGCCCACGGCCTACGTGCAGGACCCTATCACACAGCTCTGTTCCCGTGACGTCATTCTCCCGGGTCAGTCCCGACCAATCATAGGCGCGTAGTCCACCTGGAGTCAACCTTTCCTGACCGCGGCTGAGCCCACACCCCTTGTTTCTCGATCACTTCTCTCCCGGCTTCCACCCTGCCCAGTAGCTCATCATATCTCAGCTCGCTACCATCATCAACAAGTCGTTATCTCTCTCAAGGCAGGTTAAGGTCATAGTCACTGTATAGTTCCATATCTACATCAAGTGTGTTCAATATATCATCTATATCAAGCCGTGTGTGTTTCAACAAGACCTCCATCATCCACACTACCCCTCTACCTCCACTCTTCCAAGCCACGCGGTGACCGGCTACCAGTACCAAACAGTCCACCGATACATATATATATATATATATATATATATATATATATATATATATATATATATATATATATATATATATATATATATAATATATATATATATATATATATATATATATATATATATATATATATATATATATATATATATATATATATATATATACATACATATATCCTGCAAATACATCTACGTGGTCACCACATGACCTCTATGTTGTGCTATCGTTGTAGCAATGTTGCATTTCTACGTGAATATCACGTAGATCTGTAGACACGAAATAACGTGGATATAACGTAGAAATTTACGTGAAAGTCACCTCAGCGCCATTTATATACAACTTTAAATTTTATATATAATTTATATATATAATATATATATATATATATATATATATATATATATATATATATGTATATATATATATATATATATATATATATATATATATATATATATATATATATATATATATATATATATATATATATATATGTATATTATGAGGGAAATGTAAGGTCTACATTCGAAACAGTTGTTTTGATGGAAAAATTTCTTCTAACAAAAATAGTAATTCCAGGTACATAAATTGATAAATTAATTCCAGGTACATAAATGAATAAATTAATTCCAGGTACATGAATAAATAAATTAATCAATAAAAAATACATATATATATATATATATATATATATATATATATATATATATATATATATATATATATATGTATGTATATATATATATATATATATATATATATATATATATATATATATATATATATATATATATATATACATATGTATATATATATATATATATATATATATATATATATATATATATATATATATATGTATATATATATATATATATATATATATATATATATATATATATATATATATATATATATATATATATATATAATTATATATATATTATATATATATATATATATATATATATATATATATATATATATATATATATATATATATATATATAATATATACTTATGTATATATATATATATATATATATATATATATATATATATATAATATATATATATATATATATATATATATATATATATATATATATATATATATACATAAGTATATATATATATATATATATATATATATATATATATATATATATATATATATATATTTATATATGTATATATATATATATATATATATATATATATATATATATATATATATATATATATATATATATATATATTTATAATATCCACTCACAAATGAGGAAGCTGCAAAAATACAGGGACGCGCCAACGGCGGATAATCCGAATCTGAGGGCGATGAAAACATCAATGGAGGGCGAGAAGCAGCTTGCCAACCCTTGCAGGATTGTGAGGATCATGCAGCATAGAGCGATGGGGCGACGGCCAAACCTTAGTGTAGACGTGTGAACAATTATTAAAGGCTATGATTGTAGCGGTAGTAGTTTGTGTGTCCTTGTTTTCCATCCTCTGTTATTCACTGGTATTTTGACACATTCGTAAATTAACTATGTATTTTTTTCTTATATTTTGTTAAATGCCAGCATAACTATAAATGTTTCGAGTCAATATCTCATGTTTTGTTTGTGTATGTATCCACTGCACTATCACGAATAAACCAACTATATAATCCCGCTAGCATGTTCTGGCGCCTAGATATAATGCCCTTCACGTCTCAAGGACTTCATTCGAGTTTAGATACACGCCTGCCATTATTTCCTATTTCTATTTGAAGGGAGAACAGGGCACAAAGTAAATATTTGTTTGTTAAGTGTTCATACACACTCCTAAAGAATCACGATATTTAATTAAAGAATTACCTAACTAAATATCTAAGACCATACAGGTTTAAGAAGTGTGCACTACCACCAAGAAGCTGCCATAAGCCAGGATCAACCTTTCCGCAACCTTTCCGCCGTCAGCCGTCAGCACTGTACCACAGAACCACCCAGCTCTCGTTTCTCGTTTATTTATACCATATGTACAAAATTATCCTCACTTGTCTGTGAAGAACGATGCTAACATGGGGCCAATAAGAAAGCCAAGCAGATTTACGGCTTGTATAGTGGCGTACAGCACACGCCGCTCACACACCAGGTCCCACTGCGCCAACGTACACACAGGTAAACACAGGTGCACACGCCCAAAAATAGATGATCCAAAAAGGAAGGAAAAGAAAAAACTTAAAATAACGCACGAATGAAATTCTATGTCTATCTACTACATGAATGAAAGTTATTGATACTGAATGAAGGGTCATCTTCACAACATCAAATACTACGTTGATATTATATACACTACGTAGATGTTTTTAAATAATACCTTAATACCTCCCAGAATTCATCGGCACAGATTCTTGGGTTATCCAAAATGCCATCCTAGATAAAAGAATAAAAGTATCTAATTTCAATATTTAATACAGGGGATATTATTGATACTCAGAGCGTAGATCTACGTCGATGACAGTGCGCGGATTAATTGGGTTTATATCCATACCTGAATTCATCATGTGCATTGTTGGAAGTCATATATAAAAACTGTAGAAGTGTAAAAAATTCACATTTTGACTCATTAGCAAGCAGACTGACTCCCACATCAAATTAGATTATATAAATTCTACTCGTGCAGGAGGTTCAGACGATCTTCCTTGCTTACTCTCACCTCAGTTACCACGGATGACTCGTACTGCGTCAAGTTAAAGTCACGCACGTTGCAGGGGACGAACTGGTGAATGTTCCCGTCGGTGAGGTCTTCCCGGTTGATTACGGAAACGTCGGAGCCTAGCTGCACCGCCTTCGTGTAGTTGTAGTCGTATATGTGGCATCTTTCATGCTGCCCAGTTTTGTTGCTGGTGAGTTTGTGGATCGATAAGGTTTATGGTGAGCAATTATACACATAAATGCACACATACACACACGGTCATGTACTGGGGGACTTGGTTGCAGCTGTAGATGTGACATCTATGATTTGCGTGCCCACCAAGTGCTTTCCCGCGTGATGCTTCGTTGTCTGCCTGCCCGGCGTCACCCCGTGATAGTCGATGCCTACCCAGGGCACGACCACAATGTCAGTCTCTCTGTATTTAGTTTGTAAGCAAAGACCTTATTAAAGTGTCTGTATGAACTTGCTTATTCCATCATCTTTACAAGAGTGCTAGGGCTTGAACCAAGTCCCCCAGCACACACACACACACACACACACACACACACACACACACACACACACACACACACACACACACACACACACACACGCACGCACGCATGCACCTGTAGCAGTCTCCCCTTAAAACTTAGAGAACGTGCGACACCCGTTCCCTAAGTATGTACGTCGAGCAGCCACAACTATTACAAACCTTGTATTTTTCATTTTTTTCATTATTTTCATTGTTTTCATTATGTATCTTTATTTAAGTTTTTCTTTTGTTTATATTAGTATGTATTTTGTTGCGCTGCAGACCAGCCCTTCAACATCAACTTGGCGCGCGCTGTCCTCAGACAGCGCGCACCCGGTGCGGGGTGCGCTGCCAAACCACACTGCAATGACCTCGGATGCAGGAAAGGACCAGTATGTCAACACCTAGCGGTTTTTTCATCTTTTTTGTCTTATGGTTTTGTATTCATTCTTTTTTATATATTATTATATTTCTGTTTCGCATCCTAGGTACTAAGGGGACATCTGGCACCCCCTGCACTGGCAGTCCGAGACCCTCGTATTTCGGTTGATAAACACTTGTCGGATGCGGGAAAGGGCCAGTAGGTCAACGCCTAGCGGTTTTTTCATTCTTTTTTGTCTTATGGCTTTGTATTCATTCTTTTTTTTTTATATTCTTATTATATTTCTGTCTCGCATCCTAGGTACTAAGGGGGCATCTGGCACCCCCTGCAACGGCAGTCTAAAATCATCGTAATTCGTTGAAATGGGTTCTCGCCTGATGCAGGAAGGGACCAGTTGACAACGCCTAGTGGTTTTTTCATCTTTTCTTGTCTCATGGCTTTGTATTCATTCTTTTTTTTTACTGTTATTATATTTCTGTCTCGCAGCCTAGGCACTAAGGGGTCATCTGGTACCCCCTGCACGGGCGGCCCAAAACTCCCCTCCCCTCCCCTCACCTTCCCAACACACACTTCTAACACAACAAATCACTGCACCATAGGGCGGGAATGTATCTACACAAAACAACATATGCACACAACCACACACAGTTATCACACACACACATGCTCAGAAACAAACATTGTTGTAAATAACACACAACGCACACACTGTATATATTGTATTTCATTGTATTATATTATAATGTACTGTATCATATACCTCTTATAAACATCTAGCTGTCACGGGCAAAGTATAAAACATCAATCCAGTAACTCACATTGTAAACACAATACAACGTCCAACTAACGTAACACTCATGTCTTTATCTATGCCGTGCAGCGCGCGCCCGCGACACCCGCCCTAACGGAGGCGCGCCGCATAGCATAGCTTGTCTTGTCTTGCTTGCTTGCTTACACGTTGTATAGTGTCTTGTCCATAAAACAATGTAACCACACACTGTACTATCCTAAACCGAAAATAATGCCAACCTGTATGTATAATCGTATTGCAAATTATTGTATGCCCTATACGTATGTATAACTGTAAACAAAATGTTAAAACTTTTGTAAAATCAATAAATAGGGGGTGTCCTGTTGGCTCAATTACACGGGGATTGGGGCTCCATGACGGGGTGGGTAGGCTGGGGCTGCGGCGTCTGCTCTCTCGCGTTCATCCCGAGGGGGAGGTGAACTCTGGTGCTGGGAACGTGATGCCACTCGACTGGGAGAGATGAGACTTGCAGATCTCCACTTTGCCGTCCTTGCTTCCAGACATTGGTACAATCAAATTAAAAACAAACTAAAATCAATCAGCGCCTGAGTAAAGCCCCAGTGACTTTCTCTTCCCCTAAAGTTCACTTCCTCACCCACCTATTCTTTCTTCTGTCCCCACTTCCCCCTCTTACTAGTCTATATTTATTTATTATTATTATAATAAATAACCTCAACTGGAGATTGAATTTTCCTCTCTCCACTCTCCAGTCGACCAACTAGCTACACAAGCACTCCCGAGCACCAGCTCTTACACACCCACCCACCCACCCATCCACCCACACACACACACACACACACACACACACACACACACACACACACACACACACACACTTTCTTACTGATTGATCCCTTGTGGCCAGCCAGTCTAACGCCAGAAAAGCTAGAAAAACTTAGATTCAGGACAGACCTAGGTAGATATTGATTCACTAACAGAGTGGTGAACGATTGGAATAGGCTAGGTAGACACGTAGTAAGTGGTGAGTCAATAGGTCAATAGGTCAGACGGTTGGATCAGAGTATGGATAGGGATGACAAGTGAGATGGCTAAATATTGGATTATTCCAAGGGTGGGGAACAAGGAGCTGCCTCGTGTAGGTCATTTAACTGGTCTCTTGCAGTCTCCTCATTTCTTATGTTCTTATTCAGTTTCAAGTACTAGCGAATTTTACAACATTCTGAGTCATCCTTTGCAGTATAGTCTATTTTACTCTATAACTCAAGAACAGTACACTTCAACACTACATCTAGGTGCATTTTCTAAATAAAGGCTCAGTCACACGAGCATATTTTACAATAATATTGAGCAGACTAAAACAACGTCGTTTAAACTCAGTTGGCATTGATCTGATTGTGGCTAGCCGCTCATGCACTTGTATTTTTGCCAATTCCTGACTTAAAATTAATTAAGCCAAAATACAAAATCACCTCCTCATATATCTATTTGTACTTGGGATTAATTGAAGCATGGCATCAGGGTCCGAGAACAAATATCACTGGACAAATATCTAAAAAAAGTGTTCGTATGTCCTTGAGGTTGTGTATGTATCTTTCCACGAAAACACTACGTGGGACAATAAAGAAGGCCATGAAGATTTACTCAAAGGGAATAGCCAGGTTCAGGATCTGTTGGTCGGTCCAGTTGATTTTCTTGAGGGATTCCACACGACACCAGTGATCAGGGATGGCGCCAAGGAACTGGTAGAACATGTTGACAAGTGCGCTGAAAATTGCAGCTGGCGGAGGAGGAGGATGGGTCATTACAAGTAAAAGCTTAGGAAGAGATGAAAAATATTCAATTGTATTGTTGCGACGAGAATTCACGTAAAATCATAATTCTACAGGTAATTGAATAATCAAAAGGTTTGTTCCTCTTCAATGTTGTTGAATTTAGTATAATGAGTGGCATGTTAAGGCATATATGACATAGACACCCCCCCAAAAAAACTGTACTGTAATGCACTCCTATACTAATAAGTTGTGTCTTTTACTTTGATAAATTTGAATTTACTTGTATGTAGTAATAATGGTGATAATAAACGGTCTATTTGAAATTGCAGCCATAAGCTGAAAATATACACCTTGAAATTACTTTATTCTAAATGTGAGGAGTGGAAGACTTTTTTAAATATAAGAGAGTAATTAGTCAAGTAGTGTTAGTTTTGTGATATATGGTGTATGGTGGGTCCAGTACAGTACTGCAGGTCTGTAGAGATAAGCTCCCATAGGCGTCTCACACGGTCACACCCAGTCAGCCCGTCATCCATTCCATTTCACTGTTGGTCATTGTTTATAGTTCTAAAATTTTCTTTGTTCATTAGTTTTATTCACTGTGTTGTGTGTTCATTCCCAGCTCACTGTCCTTCCCACTGAAGGACGGGGTGGGTTAAGGATAGGGTGGGTGGGGGATTCGGTCAACAGAGTGACTGGGCAGCTCCGAGGAACGCCAGTACACACGTCTTGACCTGATGAGGTCAAATGTGTGTGTGTGTGTGTGTGTGTGTGTGTGTGTGTGTGTGTGTGTGTGTGTGTGTGTGTGTGTGAGAATGAGTGAGTGTGTGTGTGTGTGTGTGTGTGTGTGTGTGTGTGTGTGTGTGTGTGTGTGTGTGTGTGTGTGTGTGTGTGTGTGTGTAAACCTTGTTACACCTGCCTTATCAAGCACTGTAATGCTTTGTAGAGAGGTTAGCAGAGTTTACCTTGATGCCCTCACGTGACATACTCACTGGAGGAACAGAGTAGGAAGAGGCACACGTTCCAGCGGCCACACGAGCCCACCACCTCTACGATGTCCTCAAGGCAAGTCAGTTTGGACGCTGCCCTTTTATCCTCGTCGTCCATCTCTCCAAGTGAATCCCTTTCTTTTTCTTCCTCTTTCATGTCTTGCGTGTATCTTAAAATAAAAAAAAACATTAAAAAATAAGAAGGCTGCAAGAGGCCAGTTGACCTATTCAAGGCAACTCCTTACCATCTGTTTTCTTCATCCATAAATGTGTTTAATCTTTTCTTTAAATTATCTACTGTCTTTGCACTTACCACATGTCTGCTGAGTATGTTCCACTCTTCTACTACTATATTCCAGAATCTAAACTAATCTAGCTTGAAACTACTTTTTTGTGTTCTAACTTTCTCCTTGACCTTGTTTATATCCCCTGATCTCTGGCCACCAGGTCATGACTCACCAACACTCCTAAAGTCTTTTTCTGAGTTCGATTTACCTATTTCTGCTCCGTTTAAGATAAATCTATTTTTTGTGTCTACAACGTAAATCGTACTGCACTTGTTGATATTAAAGTCCATCTACAATTTAACAGCTCACTCATGCATTCTGCTTAATTCCCCCTATAAAACCAAAGCTTCCTGCTCCGAACATATATCTCACAATCTTAGTGTCGTCTATAAATTTACAAATGTTTTTACTTATTCCAGAATCCCAACAATTTATGTTGATAATGAAAAATAACGGACATAATAAGGACCATTGGGGGACCTCACTATCTATCTTACCCCAATTGGATTTCTTAACATTTACTTGAACTCTTTGTTCCCTGCCACTAAGCCAAGCTTTAATCCAATTATAGACCCTACCATCTATCCCATGGGAATGTATAGCATTCTTCTTTCATCTTTTATTCTGAGTTACCTGGAAACGCGAAATCTAAAGTTTGAGTTAGAAATGTTCCTTCAGTTATGATGTTTTAAAAGTTAAAGTAAAGTAAAACATACTTCGCACACCCGTCAGAATCATGTATTGAAAGAGAAAACTTGAAAAAGGTTATTGCTGGAGGTGGAAGCTGGAGTTTGGAAGTTGCTTTGGAATAATCACACGAGGCTGAACAGTCACTTGACGTGTACTCACATGTGTGTTAAGATATTTAGTTCAGGTAAAATATTGCTAAGAGATAGATGGCTATTACGCGGTACAACAATGACGTCGTCTATCTTGTTCAAAGTGAATTATCTATAAAACAATACTCGCAATTTCCACAAAAGCACTGAACACAATAAAAGCAATATTGTGTAAGGCTCTGCAAGAGTCAGTATGGCAGGAAAAGGCTACACTACACTTGCAGGAGGAGGAGCGAGGCACGTCTTGTATAGGGAGCAGCTGGAGTGGATGTGAGTGATGGCCGTATAGGCGAGGAGGGCAGTCGGCAGCGTGCTCACCTAAGCTCATTACAAACAGTTAGTACCTGTTCTTTTACTACTCTAAGTGACTAGAAACACACTGCTACACATATACGTACACATGTATAATGAAGAGTGATGATAGAAACATTACTTCATATCATACTTCCAATTTTTTTTTTTTTTAACATTAAAAGGGCAACAAAACTACATTTAAAAAATCCCGCTTGTCGCCATACCCTGTAAAGCAGACGGTAGGAAAAATAAAAGCAGAGGGTGTAGATCCAGTTAGCATTAGAGGTTTGTTTACACTCTTCTTTTGAAAGAGTTTAAGTCATAGGCAGGTGGAAAAACAGACAAAGGAAGAAAGTTCCAGAGTTTACCAGTGTAAGGGATGAAAGAGTGAAGATACTGACTAACTCTTTCATTAGGAAGATGGACAGAATAGGGATGAGAAGAATTATAAAGCTGCGGAAGAAATGGAGGCATGCAGTTAGCAAGTTCAGAAGAGCAATCAGCATGACAATAGCGGTAGAAAAGAGATAAAGAAGCAACATTGCGTCGGTGACTTAAAAAATCAAGACAGTCAGTTAGAGGAGGAGAGTTGATGAGATGAAAAGCCTTAAACTCCACCATGTTTAACAAAGCTGCGTGAGTTGAACCCTCCCTGACATGAGAACCATACTCCATACATAGACGGATAAGGCCCCTGTACAGAGCAAGCAGCTGGGAGGAGAAAAATGGACGCATCCGCCATAGGACACCAAACAATATTTTCTATATCATTAACCGTTGGCGCCAGTAGGCTTATAGAGGCACAAATGGACTTGCCTCGCTTGTTATTTGGCGTAGTTTTTATTTTTATTTTTATAGTGACGCCTTGAATGTTTAGGTTCTCTCTTGAATATGTTGAGAACGTGTGAGGCTTATTACTGCTACAGCCTCAGATGCATGTTAATGTTGTAAGTCCCGTCTGAGGACAGTATGGCAGCAATTTATGTAGTCTTTGGCCACTCGGCGGCGATATCAAATATTGAAAAGTGGTCAGCGGATGAAATTGCCAGTTAAATTTTTTAGTAAAGGATAGACCGAGTGTGTTTAATGTAGAGGAAAGGGGCAGTTGAGTGTCATTGCAGAAGAGGGGATAGTTATCTGGAAGGTTATGTCGAGTAGATAGTTTTAAAATTTGAGTTTTGAGGCATTGAGCAGAATCAAATTTACTCTGCACTAATCAGAAACTTATAGTGAAAGTTCAGAAGTTATGCGTCTTATAGCATCTCGTCTTGAATCACTCAATTCTTATTGGGTTTGGCGTCTTTTTTTTTTTAATCCTTTACCCGTGGCGCCGGTAGGTTGAAAGGGAGACCTTAGATGGTCAGCCTCCGCCCGTTAGTAGCGCGGGTTAGATTTTTTAAGTGACACCTCGTTTCATATAGAGAGGCTCATGCTGCCAGCGGAAGCTACTTGAGCATATAGCTTTGCAGTCCCGTCGAGGATAGTGTTATGGCAGCATGTTGGTGTTCTTAGGCCACTCGGCAGTATTAGCAAAGAAAAGTGGCCAGCATCTGCCGGAGCTCGAGCGCGTGACCCTGAGCTGGTATGCCCGACCGCTGTACGATGTTGAGAACTGCAAGGTGGTGTCATCAGCATAGGAGTGGGCATTCCGGGCATTCAGTCATATTTAAGAGATCATTGATGAATAATAGAAAGAATGGGTAATAGGACAGAAGACTGAGGAACACCACTGTTGATATCATCAATAGAATGGTCAGAAAGGAAACTGGACATGAAGTTATAGAGATAAGGATAGAATCCGTAGAAGAATAGTTTATAAATTGAAAATTTAGGCTAGACGCAATCGAAGGCTTTCGATATGTCAAGACCGACAGCAAAGGTTTCACCGAAGTCCTTAAAAGAGATGACCAAAATTCAGTTATAAGAACAAAATAATCAGAAGTAGACCGGCCCTTATGGAAACCATACTGGCAGTCAGAGAGAAGGTTATGAGCTGATAGATGCCTCATTATCTTCTTGATAGGATAGACTCAAAGGCTTTAGAAAGGCAGAAAATCAAAGCTATAGGGCGATAGTTTGAAGCATTGGAGAGGTCACCCTTTTTAGGGAAAGGTTGAATATGAGTAAACTTCCAGCAAGAAGGATAGATAGAAGTAGAAAGACACAAACGAAAGAGTTTGACCAGGCAGTGAGCGAGTTCGGAAGCCCAATTTTTCAGAACAACAGGAGGGACTCCATCCGGACCGTAAGTCATCCGAGAATCAAGGCCAGAGAGGGCCTTGAAAACGTCATAATGAAGAATTTTAACTTTAGGGATGAAGCAGTCAGAGGATGGAGGAGTAGGAGCAATATGTCCAGTATCATCCAAAGTAGAGTTGGTAGCAAAAGTTTGAGCATAGAATTAAGCTTTATATCCTCTTCACATACACGGATTCTTCTTACGAGTCCTTACGGATCGCCAACTCGTAGTCAATCGCAAGCATCCGTAAATAGCTCGCTGATATCCGTAAATAACTCGTAACAATTCGTAACAACTCGGAGAGGTGTTTCAGTGGTTTAGCCAGTTCTTTTTTGCATCTCTTCAAAAGCTGGGGGTGAAAACCATCAGGGCCAGCTGCCGCATCCGGAGCAATCTCGTCTATGGCGCTAACGATGTCTTCTTCTGAGATAGTGATGGTGGACAGGTGTGAGCCACCTTCAGGAACACATGCAAAAAAGCTATGTGAGTCTGCCACAATCTTATCTGCCCTTGGTGTGCTGAAGACACTTTCATACTGTGTTTTTAGTATGTCTGCTATTTCCTTTGAGTCTCCTGTCAGCTCACCATTTCCACCTCTAAGTGGGCCGACAGATGACCTTGTTTTCAATTTCTTATTGGCATACGAAAAGAAGTACTTTGCGTTGCCTTTTATGTTGGCGATGGCCTGCCTTTCGTCCTGTACTTGCTTGTACCGAGCGCATAACAGAGGTGATTGAAGCTATACATTCCGCATACTTTCTCTAATACTAAAGTTAAAAAGCCTGGTTTAACTCTGCTTGTTCTCGTGCTGTCATAGATAGAGAAGCGGCTCACAAACGGTACTGTAGCCATCCATCTGCTGAAACTCATGCCCTATATATTTCTGCCCGTAATCATGCCAAATCTATTCTCCAACACTTAAAACTCTTTCATCAATAGAACATGTCAAAATTTTTCCAATTCTAACTCTTCTCGTGATTTCTGCTTTCATAGCTAACAGAATTTATGAGTCAGTCAGTCTTATGGTTGTCCATAAGTCGTGGGTCATATCTCATTCACCCTCTGCCGCTAGAACACACGCTCACAATTTGTCAACTTTAAATACATGGAATGAAATAGGTTCTTGGCATTATTTTTTTAGATTAAAATTGTTTTGACTTCATACTACGACTTTTGGAGGAGTTAGACACGGTAAAATAGGAATTAGTTTTGAGAAAATGCGCTGCAACGTGCTCCCGTTGAATAGTGTGTAAACAAAGTTTGTTTACACACTATTCAACGGGAGGACGTTGCAGCGCATTTTCTCAAAACTAATTCCTATTTTACTGACAGACAGCATGGAACCCGAAGGTAAGCGGCAAAGGAAGGCCACCTGGGGAGAGGATGAGTCTCTCCAACTGGCAATAATATACAGGGACGAAGTCCATGCACTTAAAAGCAATTTCAAGCATGGTGTTTCGAAAAAAAAGAAACACAACATTTGGGCAACTATTACAGCCGAACTGAATATCCAGTTCCACCATGGGAGGACGGCCTTAGAGGTCAAGAAAAGGTGGTTCACCATTAGCTCCAAAGCTAGGACGAAGCTGCAGAAATTCCGAGAGCATCGTAATGGAACTGGTAAGTAACTTTCATTGGATTAGTTTTGGTAAATTTTCACTCTTCCGCCAGTCTCACTCACGAACATCTAACCTAACCTGACATAACTAGCATAACTAACATAATCAAAGTAATCTAACCTAACCAACCTAACCAAACTAACAAATAAATATATAAATGTTGCTGTATGTATTTAAAATAATTTGCGTTGGGTATATATGGGGTTCAAATTACTCATCACAAATGTCGTTTTATTCACACACACACACACACACACACACACACACACACACACACACACACATATATATATATATATATATATATATATATATATATATATATATATATATATATATATATATATATATATATATATATATATATATATATATATATATATATATATATATATATATATATATATATATATATTATATATATATATATTATATATATATATATATATATATATATATATATATATATATATATATATATATGTATATATATATATATATATATATATATGTATATATATATATATATATATATATATATATGTATATATATATATATATATATATATATATATATATATATATATATATATATATATACATATATATATATATATATATATATATAAGTATAAAAGAGGATCTTGTTGTTGTGGTGCGGCCATGTTGACACACTACTGACGGTCATAGGCGGCTATGACAGGGGGAACCCTGTCTTAGCATCCGACACCGTTGTATGGTTGATCATAAGCGTTTATGGCCGACCATAAGAGTTTATGACAGTATTATGACTGAAATGCGCCATTTTGTTTCGCTATGTACGACTGACTGAGCTATGACGGTCTGTAGAATACGGGCCCTGATTTAGCCAATACTATCTCCAACAATTTTACTTCTTCATCTCATCTTGTCCTCCCTTACTTCAACTAGATTGCTCCACAGCTGTCTTTTCTTTCTCTAATACCCCCTTCATATACACAGATTTTTCTTACGAGTCCTTACGGATCGCACAAATTCACGGATCCTTACGATTTGGTCACTTTTACGACTGATTTAAGAGTTGTTACGAGTTATTACGAGCTATTTACGGCTTATTACAGATTTTTACGGTGTAGGTGATGTGGGGATGTACCGATCTAGGGGGTGTAGCGAACATGTGTCATAATATCCTCCCCTAATAATAATAAAATAGTTAGCCCTATAATTTAAAATAAGAAAATGGAAAGCCTCAAGATAGCAGCAGAGTTTTGTTTAAAGCGCCTGGCGTCAGACCGTCAGGTGAGTTTTTTAATTTTTTCAATGCTTGATGCTTGATTTCGTGTTTCTTATATAGTGTTTTCTGACCGCGAAAGTGTTTTGATTCCGGTGGTATGACTGTTATTAGTGACAACTATGTATCTACCATGATATCTGTTGAACAATTATGCAGTCCAGCCATTTCTTGGTTACTCATAGCTGATTACGTTTCGTAAGCACATCGGGGGTATATCGAAAGGGGGTATGTCTTTAGTAGGCTACAGTAGCCTATTAAGGTTAAGGTTAAGGTGCATGGGTTTCAGTTCCGATGTCCATCAATGAAGATGCTCTCCAGAACGTCAGCCGGGCAAGCCCAACCCCCCGCTGTGGTGCCTCCACAGCAATTCCTCCCCAGTAAACAGCTTAAGCATCACAAACCCGGGCGGGGACTCGATCTGCCGACCAAGCGAATACAAGGCCAGCGAGCTACCACTGTACTAACCAGGAGGCTATAGGTTAGTATACAATTTCATAAATCTTAGTTTTGTAACTATTTCCAGCTGGAATTTTTTTTTTTTTACATTAAAAGGGTACCAGCTAAGGGAAAAGAAAAAAATTAAGTATAAAAAAAATCCCGCTTGTCTCCAGACCCCGCAAAGAAGACAGTAGGAGAAGTAAAGACATGGGGGGACAGTTCAATTTAGTATGAGAGGTGTCTTGACACTCCTCTTTTGAAAGAGTTTAAGTCATAGGCAAGTGGAAAAACAGACAAAGGAAGAGAATTCCAGAGTTTACCTGTGTAAGGGATGAAAGAGGGAAGATACTGGTTAACTCTTGCATTAGGTAGATGGACAGAATAAAGATGAGAAGAAGTAGAAAGTCTTGTGCAGCGAGACCGCGGAAGGGGGGGTAGGCATGCAGTTAGGAAGTTCAGAAGAGCAGTCAGCATGAAAATAGCGGTTGAAGATAGATAAAGAAGCAACATTGCGACGGTGACTTAAAGAGTCAAGACAGTCAGTTAGAAGAGGAGAGTTGATTAGGTTAGGTTAGGCCGCCTATGACCGTCAGTAGTGTGTCAACATGGCCGCACCACAACAACAAGATCCTCTTTTATACTTATATATATATATATATATATATATATGTATATATATATATATATATATATATATATATATATATATATATATATATATATATACATATATATATATATATATATATATATATATATATATATATATATATATATATATATATATATATACATATATATATATATATATATATATATATATATATATATATATATATATATATATATATATATAATATATATATATATAATATATATATATATATATATATATATATATATATATATATATATATAATATATATATATATATATATATATATATATATATATATATATATATATATATATATATATATGTGTGTGTGTGTGTGTGTGTGTGTGTGTGTGTGTGTGTGTGTGTGTGTGTGTGTGTGAATAAAACGACATTTGTGATGAGTAATTTGAACCCCATATATACCCAACGCAAATTATTTTAAATACATACAGCAACATTTATATATTTATTTGTTAGTTTGGTTAGGTTGGTTAGGTTAGATTACTTTGATTATGTTAGTTATGCTAGTTATGTCAGGTTAGGTTAGATGTTCGTGAGTGAGACTGGCGGAAGAGTGAAAATTTACCAAAACTAATCCAATGAAAGTTACTTACCAGTTCCATTACGATGCTCTCGGAATTTCTGCAGCTTCGTCCTAGCTTTGGAGCTAATGGTGAACCACCTTTTCTTGACCTCTAAGGCCGTCCTCCCATGGTGGAACTGGATATTCAGTTGCTGTAATAGTTGCCCAAATGTTGTGTTTCTTTTTTTTCGAAACACCATGCTTGAAATTGCTTTTAAGTGCATGGACTTCGTCCCTGTATATTATTGCCAGTTGGAGAGACTCATCCTCTCCCCAGGTGGCCTTCCTTTGCCGCTTACCTTCGGGTTCCATGCTGTCTGTCAGTAAAATAGGAATTAGTTTTGAGAAAATGCGCTGCAACGTCCTCCCGTTGAATAGTGTGTAAACAAACTTTGTTTACACACTATTCAACGGGAGCACGTTGCAGCGCATTTTCTCAAAACTAATTCCTATTTTACCGTGTCTAACTCCTCCAAAAGTCGTAGTATGAAGTCAAAACAATTTTAATCTAAAAAAATAATGCCAAGAACCTATTTCATTCCATGTATTTAAAGTTGACAAATTGTGAGCGTGTGTTCTAGCGGCAGAGGGTGAATGAGATATGACCCACGACTTATGGACAACCATAAGACTGACTGACTCATAAATTCTGTTAGCTATGAAAGCAGAAATCACGAGAAGAGTTAGAATTGGAAAAATTTTGACATGTTCTATTGATGAAAGAGTTTTAAGTGTTGGAGAATAGATTTGGCATGATTACGGGCAGAAATATATAGGGCATGAGTTTCAGCAGATGGATGGCTACAGTACCGTTTGTGAGCCGCTTCTCTATCTATGACAGCACGAGAACAAGCAGAGTTAAACCAGGCTTTTTAACTTTAGTATTAGAGAAAGTATGCGGAATGTATAGCTTCAATCACCTCTGTTATGCGCTCGGTACAAGCAAGTACAGGACGAAAGGCAGGCCATCGCCAACATAAAAGGCAACGCAAAGTACTTCTTTTCGTATGCCAATAAGAAATTGAAAACAAGGTCATCTGTCGGCCCACTTAGAGGTGGAAATGGTGAGCTGACAGGAGACTCAAAGGAAATAGCAGACATACTAAAAACACAGTATGAAAGTGTCTTCAGCACACCAAGGGCAGATAAGATTGTGGCAGACTCACATAGCTTTTTTGCATGTGTTCCTGAAGGTGGCTCACACCTGTCCACCATCACTATCTCAGAAGAAGACATCGTTAGCGCCATAGACGAGATTGCTCCGGATGCGGCAGCTGGCCCTGATGGTTTTCACCCCCAGCTTTTGAAGAGATGCAAAAAAGAACTGGCTAAACCACTGAAACACCTCTGGCAAAAGTCCCTGGAAACAAGCATCATTCCACAGGCATTGAAAACTGGGATTATAACGCCAATCCACAAAGGAAGTAGCAGAGGACTAGCAAGTCATTACAGACCAGTAACGCTGACCTCACACATCATTAAGATCTGTGAGAGAATCATCAGGAAAAATATGGTCAGATTTCTTGAAACAAATAAGATCCTCAACAATGGACAGCATGGCTTCAGGAAGCACCGTTCATGCCTTTCACAGCTGCTGGTACACCATGAAGGCATCCTAGAAAATATAAGGGAGGGAAATAATGCCGACGTCATATACTTAGACTTTGCCAAGGCTTTCGATAAAGTCGATCATGGCATATTGTTCCTTATACTAAGAAACCATGGCATCAGGGGACCAGTTGGGAAATGGATACACAGTTTCCTCTTGGAAAGGACCCAGCAAGTATCAGTCATGGGAACTCTATCTGAGCCCAGCCCAGTTTAAAGCGGGGTGCCGCAAGGCTCCGTACTTGGCCCGCTCCTTTTCATCATGCACGTAGGTGACATCGACAAAAACCTGGAACACTCTGAAGTCACCTCCTTTGTCGATGACACAAGAATCAGAAGAAAGGTGACAGAGGTCGGTGATGCACAAAAACTGCAGATGGATCTCAACAAAATATTAACATGGGGTGATGAAAATAATATGTCGCTGAATTGCTCAGATACGGAGATTATGAGGAAGCAATCAGTGAATTTAACTACTCCGCCAAGAACCAGATCATTGAAGAAACAAACCATGTTAAAGATCTAGGGGTATACATGAATAAGGATGCATCCTTCACTCATCACTTCAGCAATATCACGGATGCAGCAAGAAAGATGACTGGCTGGTTTCTAAGAACATTTAGAACACGAGAAAAAAAGTGCATGATGACCCTGTGGAAAACTATGATCCTGCTCAGACTAGAATATTGCTGTCAGCTTTGGTCCCCTGACAAAATTCAAGACATAACCTCCCTTGAAGCCCCACAAAGGACCTTCACCAATAGAATTCAGGGCGTCCAACACTTGAATTACTGGGAGAGGCTGAAACACTTGCGTCTCTATTCGCTGCAGAGGAGGAGGGAGAGAGATATTATCATCTATGTCTGGAAGATACTAGAGGGAAAAGCCCCAAGTGTTGGGTTAGTAGTAAACCCACATTCCAGGAGAGGTCGACTATGTTATGTATAGGAAACGCAGGGCACAACAGCAAGACTGCGATCCCTGGTGCATAACACGTTCACCCACAATGGTACCCGCTTGTTCAACTGTGTCCCAAAAGAACTCCGTAACTTGACAAACATCACAGTGGAGTGTTTCAAGGGGAGACTGGACAAGTGGCTCGGTGATGAACCTCCAACACCAGGATACCCTAACTCCCATCACACCACCCTAACAACCCCAAGTCGAGGAATAGGGGTCGAGGAGGGACCTGGAGCCAGTGGAAGCCTACTTCAGCTGTGTCAAAATTATCCAGTGTCAAAGTAAAAAAGAATAATCCTCCCACTTAGCAGAGTTGAAATGGCAGAAACACTTCCGCTTAGGCTGGTCCTGAGCCCATACTGGAGCGATAGATCAGCCCTTCGTTCGGCAGCGATCATGAGCCGAGCTCGGCCAATCACAATGCCGCGTTTCTTAGCAATGGCATCTATAGCATCGCTACGTCTCGCTATACTCCCAGAATATCAGCCGAGGGGACTTGGACTGAGACTGGGAGATTGTTTGTTTACATTTTAGCCGCAGATTCTTAGATTTCCACTGTCGGAGACGTTTAAGCTAAGTTTCTGATCTGTCAGAGACTGAGGTTCACCCAGGAACAATGCGCTAAGATCTTTTGAAGTAGTAGAATAAGTAATTAAGACAGTGAAGTCAATACATTCGTATATATGATGAAGTTATAGCAGTATCCCTTGGTGCAGGCGCGTTTTCTCTTCACCTGCTACAAGGAGAATGTCCGGGCGCAGCCATAACTAATGTAACTTTGTTTTTTTGTATTTTTCAATATTTCATTGTATGCATTGTATTTTCTTTGTTTGTGTTTTTCTTTTGTTTATATTATTGTACATTTTGTTGCGCTGCAAACTAGCCTTCAGCTTCGACTCTGCGCACACTGTCCCCAGACAGCGCGCATTCACAACTTCAAATCTTTATTGTTAAAATATTTATTTTGTATATATGTATAAATATTTTTGTTAATAAATCCTCCCCCCCACCAGTAACAGACAAGCCACGCGCGGGACACACCGCCGTGTCTTGACTCACTACTACACCGGCGGGCTCCCCGCTTTGTGTAACATGTACATTTGTATATATGTGCCATGTATAAGTGTACATTATTACATAATAAACCTTTAAATCATCAAATCATGTTAATAAATCACCCACCAGTAACAGACAAGCCACGCGCGGGACACACCGCCGTGTCTTGACTCACTACTACACCGGCGGGCTCCCCGCTTTGTGTAATATGTACATTTGTATATATGTGCCATGTATAAGTGTACATTATTACATAATAAACCTTCAAAAAAAAAAAAAAAAAAAAAAAAAGTTAATAAATCAGACGGCTTTCCACTCTCTAGTTGGAGTACGCTGAGCTTGCACAACACAACGTTCTGTTCTGGAAAACAAGAAAACAAGAAAATATGCTGTGCAATATATATCTAGACATTGATCCAGACATTATCCTCATCAATAGTTACGGCTTACTTAACAATGAACCACTTAAAATCCCGGGATATAAAATTCATAAAAAGAATATTACAAATACAATCCATGACGGCAATGCAATTGCAATAAAACACAACATTAACCACAAGATCCAAGACAACTTTATTTCTGACTTACTTGCAATAGATGTGGAAACAACTACAGGTAAAATTACAATAGCGACAACATACCAACCTCCTTCAAGATTCTTTATCCCAACACCAGACTTTCTCCAACTCTTTCAAAGAAACAATCCTGTAAACTTGGCTGCAGACCTTAATGCACAACACCCTAATTTCGGATATAATTATTCTAATACACCTGGCAGACAACTCACTCGAATGATTAACAACAGAATAATACAACACATAGGCCCATTCTTCCCCACATATTACACAAGGAGTAGAGGCACCAACCCGGATATTATGTTAACTAACTACAAAACTCATCACAATACTCACATAACCCAAGGTCCGTTAACCCCAAGTGATCACTTACCCATAATACTCACCATCTCATCGGCACCTATCATAATTCCTGCCACTGCACGTCCGAATTTTAAATTAGCTCAATGGAATGATTTCCAAGACCATGTCGACACTCACCTCAACAAAACATCATTAAATTACGTCACTACAACAAAAATAGATGAAGAAATAGAACATTGGCAAAACATAGTAATAGAGGCCAAAAACAGGCACATTCCAACAACCACTCACCGGACTCTACCACACCCAAAACACAGCCAAAACAAAGATGCTATTAATACAGTTCACAGCTCTAAAACAACATGCACTACTACATGGATGGACAAATCAACACTACACACACTACATATTCATTCAAAAACAACTAACAGACAGCCTTATTGAAGACGCTAATAACAACTGGCACAAAACGATCTTGAGTACTGCAAACACATATAAGAACCCTGAAATTTTTTGGAAGAAAATAAAACAGCTCACTGGTAACTCCACCACAACTACAGATTTTCTATATAACAATAACAATGAAAAAATATACAGTAATCAGGGACAAGAATACCTACACAGGGAAATATGGGAAAGAGTTTTCAAAGATGAAGTTCAGCTCACTACACAAGACGACCCAGTAATAAACTACCTGAACGAAAACATTGATAGAATCTCTCCCTACCAAATATCAGACACATCCCGGCTGAATCAGAACCCACTAGACATGCACATCACAACAGAGGAAATAAAAACTATGTAATAAAATAAGAAAGACATGTCCTGGAGAAAGCGAAATAAATAAAATAATACTTACCCACTTACCGGACTCGGCAATCACTCGGTTTGCGGAGATTTGTACTGCAACACTATCCGCAGGCTACTTCCCCTCACCCTGGAAAATATCAATAATAAAGTTAATTCCGAAAGCAGGTAAACCTCAACACCAACCAAGTAATTACAGACCAATATCCTTACTTGAAGTACAGGGTAAAATATTTGAAAGGATTATAAACAATAGGCTCAAATCACACCTAGAAGAGAACAATAAATACAACACTCACCAATTTGGCTTCAGGCAAGGCAGAGGGACAGACATGGCACTAGCTATAATTACTGAACAAATATCACATTGCAAATCAGATAAAGGTCAATGTCAACTAGTACTAAGAGATATAAGCAAAGCATTTGACAAAGTTTGGCATATAGGATTAAAATACAAAATTCTTAAATTAAATCTACCACCAACAACCGAAAAAATACTTTGCAACTTTGTAGACAACCGAGAAGCCAAAATAAAAATAAAAACCTTCCTAGGACAAGCTTTTAATTTAGAATGTGGTGTACCACAAGGTAGTGTCTTATCACCAACACTTTTTATATTATATACCAGCGACTTAAACTCACCTAGGAACGGCATCAACATCAGCTATGCAGATGACATTACTCAAATAACAGGATACCAGGGTAAATCAAAGCTCATGATAAACGCTGCCACTGAAAGAGAAATAAAAACAATTAATAAATATGAAGAAACCTGGAAAATACAAACTAACGTACAAAACTTTACGCCAATCCACCTGGAAGCTAGAAAAACTCCACCACTTAATATAGAAGGCAGAATGATTGACTTCCAAACCTCAGGAAAAACTTTAGGTCTAACTATAACCATCAATGGATACGTCACGCATTTTAAAGAAAGAAAAAGAAATGCATTACTTTCCCTTCAAAACCTTTACAGGTTAAAAGACCTCCCACAAAATCTTAAAACGCATTTAATAAAAGCATTAGTACTCCCCATTCTAGAATACCCGACAGTACCCACACACACAGCAAGCAAATCCCAGTTAAGCTCCCTGCAAAAAATTCAGAACAAAGCACTCCAATTTGCTACAAATCAAAAATACCCGTACACAATGAGCACTAAAGAAATACATGATCTTACTAATACAACACCGTTAAATCTCAGATTACATGAGAGAGCTATACGCATTTGGAATAAAATAGAAATACACAACAACCTCACATACACGCGACTAAGATCAGATTTAGAAAACATAAACAAATTTAATCGAAATTTCACAAGCAGCCTCACAGCTATAGCAACCTACCCCAACCCACAATACTACTCGCCCTCCACCAGACCTCCACCACGTCATCTCCACATCCACTGCTTCTCCAGGTCCTCCAGAGCTGGAACGCCCTTTCACCCCAAAGGAATTAGAAGAGGCCCTTACCACTCTCAACACCGGCAAAGCCTCGGGACTCGACAACATCCCTTATGAGTTCCTGACCCATCTTACCCCTCCCCTACTGGACAGCCTCCTGCATATCTACAACACCAGCTGGACAACGGGGACCTACCCTACTTGTTGGAAAGCCTCGGTTCTCATCCCCATTCACAAGCCAGGCAAGGATCCAACGCTGCCATCAGCTTACAGACCCATCGCACTCCTTTCCTGCATCGGAAAGCTGATGGAGCGTCTGGTGACCACAAGGCTTTCATGGTGGCTCGAGGAGAAACACCTGCTTGGGGAGGAGCAATGCGGTTTTCGACCCCGCAGAAGTACCCTGGATGTCCTGAGTCAAATGAATTTCCACATCAGCGATACCTACCGCCAGCGTCAGGTCATGCTCTCCCTATTCATCGACCTAGAAGGGGCCTATGACTCAGCATCACACGAGGGGATTTTTTACAAGTTGGCCACCATGGGTATTACCGGTACCACCCTCGTCTGGGTCCAAAATTACCTTTCTAACCGTTCATATCAAGTGGCAGTGGGCGCCTCCTTGTCACCATCGCATCCCATCCGTAGGGGCGTTCCACAAGGCTCCATCATCAGCCCTCTTCTATTTAATGTCCTCCTATCTGACCTCCGCGTCCCCCACCACTCACACCTTCAAATCTACGCCGATGATATCACCATCGTCACCCGAGCACCGACACTGGCCATGGCCCAGACTCGCCTGCAAGAAACTGCAACTGTTTTTGAGAATTGGGTGACCACTTGGGGTCTTACGGTTAGTGCCCCCAAAAGCACACTCATGTGCTTCACCCTCAAGACTCTCCCATCCTCGCCTACCATGACACTGTGCGGACAGGTTGTTCCTTACTCCAGGACGCACACCTTCCTGGGTCTGCGGTTGGATGGTCCTCGCCTCCCCTGGGCCAGACACGTGGACTATCTCCGCACAGCCTGTAATAAACGCCTGGACGTCATGAAGAGGATTGCCGGAGTCCGCTGGGGTGCCAACCGTGACCTCCTCCTTCGATACTACTTCGCAACCATCAGGCCCAAGATCATGTACGGCAGCAGTATCTATGGTTCTGTGGCACACACTGTCCTCGCTAAACTGGATCCCATCCAGACTGCTGCACTTCGGATCTCAATGGGGACCATGAGATCCTCTCCTGTGGTCTCCTTGCATGCTGAGTGTGGCATCCCACCCCTGTCCACCCACAGAAGAACAGTTTTGTGCCAGCACTATTACCACATCCTAAGCCTGCCCCAGTGTCACCCTCTCGCTGCCCTCTATTCCAACTCTGGTGTGGACCAGCATGCACCTGTCTGGTCCCCAGGTGCACGGCAGCCCCTGTTGGTCAGAGCTCTACAAGCCTTTAACACCCTTGGTTTACCACTTCCACCCCCACAACCCATCAGCCCACACTCCCCCATCCCACCCTGGCTGGACCTCTCCCCCATGTTCACCCTCCACCTTCCTGGTCTGCCCAGCCGGCACTCCACAATCATTTTGGCCCAGACTCTCTTCCACCAGATGGACAAGACTTTATTCCAGCACCACACCAGACTTTACACAGATGGCTCCCATTCTCCGTCTCCTTCCACCGCTGCAGCCGTATACGATCCCGCTCTCTCCATCTGTAGGACGTGGAGGCTTCCATCTCAGACCGACGTCCTGACGGCGGAGCTCTATGCCCTCCACCAGGCCATAGGACACCTCCACACCAGTCACACCAAGGGCAAGGCAGTGCTTTACACGGACTCCCTCTCCTCACTCCACTTCCTCCTTTCCCGCCACCCATCATCATCCACGTCCCTTGTACACACCATCCAGAGGGTCCTCATCCACCTTACCACCGAGGGCTGGGAGATTACCCTTCAGTGGATTCCCTCGCATACGGGTATCCGAGGTAATGAGGTCGCCGACGCCGCCGCCAAGATGGCCTTATCGGAGGTAAACATTACCCCCCTCCCCCTGCCACTCTCCACCGCCAAACGCCTTTTGCCACGGGTCTGTCACTCCACCTGGGACTCCACACTCAGCAATGCCCTTCGCATCACCTCAATGGGTCAATATCGCAGTCTCACCCACAGTCGTGGGTGAGACAGCGGTCCCACGTCTTAGACGTAGCACTCACCCGCCTCCGCCTGGGCCACATCAGATTCAACGCGCACCTACACCGTCTCCGCCTGTCGCCTGATCCTAACTGCCCCTGGTGCAGGTCTGTCCCGGACACCATTGACCACCTCCTGCTGCAATGTCCGCACTTCCACTTCCAACGCGTTTTACTGCGCTCACAACTCATCGCACTAAGAATTCCCACCTGCCAACCCTACTTGCTGCGGCTAATGTCCACCCCACACAACAACACATTGTTCTCCGCCTAACCTGCGCCTTCCTGAAAAAGACGGGCCAACTGTCCCGCCTGTGAGTGTCTCATAGGACATCGCCAGGGCTCATAGGGCCCCTCAAGGGGAAACCTCGCAGCCCTAAACAACAACAACAACAATAACAACAACAACAACAACAACAAGAAAGAAGTAAAGAAAGGAGAGCCGGGCATGACGGTATAATTGACCTTCCCTAAGTTCCCTGATTATCCTCCATTATGAGCAGCAGAACCTCAACAGGTTATGGGCCCAGTACACGCCTGATATTCAATGGAGATGAAGCTAAGTACGAACTGGGAGGTGAAGTTTAAGGGATACCTGCGGGTACAGAAACTACACGGGGTGCTGACAGACGCCACCCCTGATACCGAGAAAAATGCCCAAGTTTTTGCTGAACTAGTGCAAGTACTAGATGACAAGAGTATTAATCTCATTATAAGAGATGCAGAGGATGACTGTAAGAAGGCATTGGGAATCTTAAGAAGCCATTATGTTGGCACCAGTAAGCCTAGAATAATTTCATTGTATCACGAGCTTTGTTCTCTGAAGATGGATATAGAAGTTGAAACTGCCACTGACTATATGATTCGTGCTGAAACTGCAGCCACTTCACTTAAGACTGCAGGAGAGAGTATCAGTGACAGCTTATTGATTGCAATGTTACTGAAAGGCTTACCTCCAAGCTATAAGACTTTTTGCACTGTAGTTACACAGAAAGATAAAATGATGACCTTTGCAGAATTCAAAGTTGCCTTAAGGAGCTTTGAAGAGTCTGAAAAATGCCAGGCTACCCCATCAGATGGGGACAGTGTAATGAAGTTCAATAGCAGAGTAAAAGGTAAAATAATTTGTTATTCATGTGGAAAGGAAGAACACAGAAGTTTTCAGTGTAGGAACAAAGACAAGACATTGAAAACTAACAGATGGTGTGATTATTGTAAATCCAGCACTCATGATACTGACTTTTGTAGGAATAAAAATTCAGTTAAGTCTGTGAACAAAGTGGAGGAAGATTCTCAAGAACATGATGATGGTGCTCACAATTTTGTATTCAAGGCAAATGAACAATCCCTTGATCCAATAAAAGGAAACACCTTATTGGTAGATTGTGGTGCTACAACACATATTGTCACTGATAAGTCCAAATTCATCAGATTTAATGATAAGTTTGAACCGGAAAACCATGTCATTGAACTAGCAGATGGGAGCAGAACAAATGGTGCTGTTCAAGGAAAGGGTGATGCCATGGTGAAAATGTATGACAGTAGCGGAAAGTTAAGAAAAGGCATTCTGCAAAATGCCCTGTACGTGCCCTCTTTCGCCCATGACATCTTCTCTGTCCAAGCAGCAACGGAGAAGGGAACGTCAGTCACTTTTTTCTCAAAACAATGCTGAACTGAAGACTATGGATGGCACAACATTTCCAATTGAGAAAAAGAAGAAGTTATATTTTATTAATAATGTTCAACCAAACCGAGAAGGAAGGCATTCAGCGGAAGAGTGGCATACAATTCTCGGACACTGCAACATGAAGGATGTGATGAAATTAGAAAAGGTTGTTGACGGAATGACCATTATTGGAGAAGAAGTGTTTGATTGTGAAACATGCATCTTGGGAAAAATGGCCCAATACAGAAACAGAAACCCAGACACAAGAGCTACCGAAATTCTTCACTTAGTGCACTGTGACCTATCAGGCCCTATTGTTCCCACTGGTAAGGGAGAATTCAAGTATATGATGTCATTTGTTGATGATTATTCTGGTGTAATGAAAGTATATTTATTGAATAGTAAAGGCATTTACATGTGTCGCCAAACTTCCTTTTTTCGATTTTAAGGAGAAATGTCTTGGTTGGTGTTGCCACAATTTTCCCAATTTTCGCTATGTAGTACTAATTCCCTTATATATTACAATCATTATGCTTGTTTGTGGATTTCTGTTATATTAAAAACAACATTAATAATGTAAATGTTATGTATTTCAACAACTGTCATGATCTCAAACATCTTACTTTCATCTTATTTATTCGAAATGTATATCCTGATGATTCTGTATTGAAACTACAGCACCCTCCACACTCGTCCTAAGCCCACAACATGTCCATCTATCGTCGTATTCAGATCACCTTACCAGTAGCAGCAAGATGTGTGTGTGTGTGTGTGTGTGTGTGTGTGTGTGTGTGTGTATGAGTGTGTGTGTGTGTATGAGTGTGTGTGTGTGTGTGTGTGTGTGTGTGTGTGTGTGTGTGTGTGTGTGTGTATGACTGTGTGTGTGTGTGTGTGTGTGTGTGTGTATGTGTGTGTGTGTGTGTGTGTGTGTGTGTGTATGAGTGTGTGTGTGTGTGTGTGTGTGTGTGTGTGTGTGTGTGTGTGTGTGTGTGTGTGTATGAGTGTGTGTGTGTGTGTGTGTATGAGTGTGTGTGTGTGTGTGTGTGTGTGTGTGTGTGTATGAGTGTGTGTGTGTGTGTGTGTGTGTGTGTGTGTGTGTGTGTGTGTGTGTATGAGAGAGTGTGTGTGTGTGTGTGTGTGTGTTGTTACGGTTCTTATGCCCTAGTGCCGGGTATCCACTTATAAACAACCCAGTCACAACCACGTTACGGGCGTGTACGAACTGTAGTGCTGATGTTTATACGTCCTTTTAACCCACCAAAGAACAAGGAAAGTCGACTATCCCGTAGGACTAGTCACTCCGAGGGCCACACGCCGGTGGCTGGACAATAGGCTATAAACAAGATGTGCCTGGTTAAAGAACCTGTGCACTCTTAGCCCCCAAACGCAGCACCTACAGTCACCCCGTTAACGTTAAGAGGTCGCCAGTTCTTTTAACCCTCCAAAGAACAAGGAATCTCCCAGTCGTAAACACCTTCTCCTCCTTACATTCTAAAGAGACTTAAAGCGAGCACGAGATTACAGTGCCTAGACAAGAAGCTATCGCTCCAATCAGAATACCGCCCACAAGGTGTCTTTTCACCCACTTCTGGTTGAATAATAACTCCTCTCGACTCTAATAACACCCTGCAAAGTAGCCTCCCACGAGGGAACTCCGCACAGTGCGTTATATGAGTCGTAATTAATGAACACTAAGACGGGATTACTCCTCGTCTGTTATCACACAAGAGGCCGCAGATGATAGGCTCTCTCTCTCTCTCTCTCTCTCTCTCTCTCTCTCTCTCTCTCTCTCTCTCTCTCTCTCTCTCTCTCTCTCTCACGATGAGGACAACGAAGACAACGCCGAAACTACTTCCCGAGACTGAAAAGTCTGACAAAACCCTAGGTGGAGTTCACCGCCAGCTAGATGGTAATTATACAACCACACACTCGTCGTTCTCACTCGGCACGGTAACCTGGTCCTCGTATAGACAGGGCCTTACTGTCTAGCTACACAAATTACCCCTTATCTAACAGGCCAATCGTATAACCGACTCCCTTAAATATGAGGAGGTTACACACGGAATAATGCCAAATTGAGGAGAGTGAACGAGCGAAGATGTGTTCTTGGTGGCTGGCTAGCGGGAACTGACTCTCTCACGGCATCTCATCAAGCCCGCAGCTCCCCGAGCTGAGATGCCATGTCGTACTATGAGCACGCCGGTTCCCCCCCACACCGCCCCATCTCGAAATATAGCCTAATAAGACTCTCTTTCACAAAATCATTGCTCCGCTCATAAGCAACCTAGAGAGATAATAAGAATATGAGAAGAAGTGGAAAAGAACAAAGCACAGGACAAGATACTTTGCAAAACAGAGAAGACAGAAGGAAAGTCAGGAAATTTTGGAGAACGAGGAAGGAAGAGTTAAGTAAACAAAACGCACAGAACCTTTCATTATTGTTTTCGCTGGCAACTCTTCACCACGGCTGCTCGCTATCTCTCTCTCTCTCGTCTTACCTCCTGCCACGCATGCACCCATGACTCGCCTCTACCAACACAAAGGCATAACCCACAAACATGTCACGTAGACATGTCTCTAACACTTCCCGCGTGGTGGGGCCCGCAACACGCCCCCCCTTAAAGGAAACATTTTGTAAGCCTTACGGATTTATAAAATTTTTAAGCGGACTGAGTTATTCACTGGCTCGCGACAAACAATCGGCCAGAACATTGTCTACCCCCTTAATGTGGCGGACCTCTAGGTTATACTCCTGCAAGAGTAGACTCCACCGAGTGAGTCGCACATTTTTTAATTTAAACTTGTCTAAAAATTGCAAAGGACTATGTTCAGAATAGATGGTGACTAGGGGACCATAGGCCGGGACATAGATTTCGAAATGTTGCAGAACCGAAAGAATAGCCAGTAACTCTTGCTCAATAACAGAGTAGTTCCTTTGGGCTGAAGTAAACTTCTTAGAGAAGTAGCAGACAGGGTGATTCACTTGGTGTTCATCGGGCTGCATGAGAACTGCGCCCACCCCGGCCTGGCTGGCATCGACCGCCAAAACAAAAGGCCTGGTGAAGTCCGGAGCCCGTAAAACTGGCTGACCGCATAAGAGGTCTTTTACTTGGGAGAAGGCGCTCTCACACGCCTCACTCCACACCCACTTCTTCCCCTTTTGCAAGAGGTCAGTCAAAGGTGCCAGCAAGGTGGAATACCCTGGCACAAATCGGCGGTAGTAGCCTACTACCCCGAGGAACCTCTGCAGAGCGCGGCGACAGATCGGTGCGGGGAACCGCCTGATCGCCTCCACTTTGGCTTCGGGAGGAGTGATGTAGCCGTGGCCCACCACATACCCCAAGTACTGGACCTGAGCCTTAACAAAGTCACACTTGTCCAGGTTGACCACCAACCCAGCCTCCTGGAGTCGTGCAAACAGTGCCTCCACATTGTCAAGGTGATCCGACCAACAGGTGTCATAGATGACCACGTCATCGATGTACACGACGCAGTGCTGGAGTCCATCCACCACCTGATCCATCAAACGTTGGAACGTGGCTGGGGCATTTTTATGTCCATAGGGCATCACCTGGCACTGATAGACGGCCTCATTAGCCACAAAACTAGCTATCTCTTTAGCACGGTCCGTGAGAGGAACCTGCCAGTAGCCCTTCACTAAATCCACCTTTGAGATAAACGTGGTCCCGCCAATACGGTCCACTGAGTCATTCACCCGGGGCAACGGGTAGGTGTCGGCCTTGGTAAGTGTATTGACCTTCCTAAAGTCAATGCAAAACCTGACCTTACCGTCAGGCTTGGGTTGAAGGGTAACAGGCGAACTCCACTGGCTATACGTCCTCTTAATCAGGCCGTGCTCCAACATATACTCCAACTCCTTCTCCACCAACTGCTGCTTCTGGGGATTCACTCTATATGGAGCCAGCTTAACTGGAGTGGACTCCCCCACATCAATGTCATGTTGGATCAGGCTTGTTCTGCCTGGGACATTGTTAAAGACAGAAGGGTACCTTCCCAACCGCCGAAGCATCTCCTGCTTTTGCACCTCTCCCAGGTGTTGCAACTTTTCTTCAAGGAGCAGCGCACTGTTCTGCTCCCAATGCTCCGCGGGGATCACAGGTTCTGAACCCAGTACCTCGGTGGCCTCCTCTGCACGGCAGAAAAATAAAACTAAAGATGCCTCCTTCTTGGCAGAACTAAAACAACCCTCCTGGTTCTTTCTACGGAAGTAGGGCTTCAGCATATTTACATGGCAAAGCTGAGCCCTCTTACGCCGGTCAGGAGTGGCCACCAGGTAGTCTAAATCCCCCACCTTCTTCTCAACCACATAAGGGCCACAGTAACGGGCCGCAAGCGGCTGTCCTTGTAGAGGAAGCAACACCAACACCTTCTCCCCTGGTGCAAAAGTGCGATACTTGGCCTTCTGGTCGTAATATCCCTTCATTTTCTTCTGGGCAGTCCCGAGATGGTGCTGAGCCACCTCCAGCGCGTTCACCAGTCTTTCCCGAGTCCTTAACACGCTCTTCAAGAGCGACTCGGGGCAGTCCGAATGGGGAGCACACCAGACTTCCCGTACTAAGTCCAACGGACCGCGCACCCGGTGCCCAAACACCAACTGATTCGGGGAAAACCCTAAAGACTCAGTAGGAGCTTCCCTCACAGCAAACAAAACATAGGGCACTGCCTCGTCCCAGTCCTTCTCTCGTTCCAAGCAGAACGCCCGGAGCATAGTTTTGAGCGTCTGATGGTGCCGCTCTAATGCTCCCTGTGACTGGGGATGATAAGCACTAGATAGAATGTGCTTAATCCCCCACTCGGTCATAGTCTTTGCGAACAACTTTGAGGTGAAGTCGGTCCCTCGATCGGACTGAATCTCGGGAGGCAGACAAAAATGGGTAAAGAAGTTGAGGAGGGCTTTAAGCACAACTCGTGCGTGGGTACTCCTCATCGGTATAGCTTCTGGGTACCGGGTCGTTACATCCATAATGGTCAACAAGTGCTTATGACCGGCCTTGGAAATAGGGAGGGGCCCCTCCATGTCAATCAGGACCCGGGTAAAAGGAGGATCCACAGCGGGAATAGGGTGCAGGGGTGCAACAGGGTGATTTTGGTTGGGTTTGCCCACCATCTGACAGGTGTGACAACTCTTCAGTAACTCAGTAATCTCTCTGGCCATACCAGGCCACCAGAAATTGCCCCGCAGACGGGCGAGAGTTTTGTGGACACCCAGGTGTCCAGCCATAGGTCCCTCATGTGCTAACAGCACCAGGGCCTCCCTCAAATCCTGAGGCACTACTACCTGTAGCACTTCACTCCCATCACTCTCCCTCGACCTGCGGTATAACACCCTCTTCTGCAACAGAAACTCCTCTACTCCCCTTATCTCCTTTCCTACCTTAACAAAACAAGGGGCCAATTCTGGGTCCCCTTTCTGTCCCTTGATGAGCAACGCCGGCTCAATACAAGTAAGGTCGGATGGGACCACAGGATCTGTCGGAAGGGGCGGTACCGACACTTCCCTGGTTCTGTCCTGGGGCCTGAGGCGTGGTGTGGACTCATCCACCACTTCCTCATCGGCCAAAATGGGTGGGCCCTCCAGGTGGGCCTCACCCGTCAGACAGTCACCAGACAAGGGAACAGCCTGTTCCCTGTCTCCGGTACACTCCGCAGGGCTGGGAGTCTCCAACTCCCCCCCAGAGTTGGAAGTCTCCCCTCCCTCAGAGGTAACCCCCAACGAACTGTCCGACAGGCTGGGGCCCGGACTGAGTACCGAGACCAACAGCCTCACAACCAGGAAACACCACCGCTTGGGTGCTTCCTCCGAGGTACCCCGCAGAGTGAGGAATGCCAACACAAGACTCCTCTGTCCTCAACACTCCTTCCTCACCTCCGGCGACAACCTCTGCCGAATCAGGTGCTTCTATGGGTGGCTCTGCAATGCGGCAGTCAGCCCCCACACCTTGACTCACTGGAGAGCCCGGCTCTGGCTCATCCAGTTGACAAACACTGCTCTCGTTTGACGGTGACCCTGCTATGTCGCAGTCAGCCTCTAGAGTAGCAGCCGGTTCCACCCGTCTAGCCTGAGACCGGGTGACAACCCCAACAACTTCCTCCTCACTGCCCTCCATCACCGGTGACTCTGCCTCATTGCAGTCGGCCCCTAGAGCGGCAGCTTCTTCCTCACCACTGTTCTCCTCTTCCGGTAGCCCTGCTCTGTCGCAGTCGGCCCCAGGAGCAACAGCCTGCATCACCCTCTCGGTCTGCGACCGGGTGACAACAGCAACAGGGTCGGGTACACTATGCCCCGACACCTCAGAAGCCTCACCTCCCGTAGGGGTGGGCACCCAAACTCTCCCTCCTGCTAGGTCATTCCCTAGCAAGAAATCAACACCTGCCACAGGCAGTTGTTCCGCCACTGCCACTTCAGCCGAAGTGGTGATCAGTGGACACGACAGCTTCACCTCAGCCGTCACAAACTTCTCGACAGCGTTGAGGCCCCTACACAACACTGCCTTCGAAGAAGTCACCTTAGTCCCGGTGACATTTCGGCACACAGACTGATGTGCGCCAGTGTTTCGCAAGACATTGACAGGATACTCGCTCCCGTGAATTTCGACAGTGCCCCCACACAGAAATGGGCGACACCAGTCCAACTCCGAGTCAGCTGGAGTCACAGAAGCAACAACAGGGGGGAAACAGGTAAAGCCGCCTGAACCCCCTCCTCACAATCCAACACAGGCCCATCAAAAGCCTTCTTTCCTTCATGAGCATTAGGAGCGAGCAGTCTCTCCTCACGACCCAGCAAGGCAACTTTTCTGGAGTGTTTTGGAGGGGCCCGCTGTCACAAGTTTTGGGCATTGAGATCGAAAATGCCCCTTGGCATGGCAGTTATAGCACGTGGACTGGTTATCATATTTGGGAGTACTAAAGGTCATTTTTCCTCCTGACCCTCCCTTTGGCCCTGAAGGAGCAGCGGGGGATTGAGATTTAGCAAACCCGCTCTTATTTCCAAAGCCGTGGCTGCGGGGAGGGGAACGTGGAGCACTAGAACCAGCACTACCACCGCCCCCTGGCCCTCGTGGTTCTCCCTCCTTAAATTCACCGCCAGCATGAGGCTCCGAGCGATGGGCTAACACATGGTCGTCAGCCCAGGTGGCAGCCTCCTTCAGCGTCTTAAAACGCTTCTCCCTGAGGAGAGGCACCAGTTCCTTATCAGCAGCATTAATGAACTGCTCCATGACCATCAACTCCTCCAGGTCGCGGAGAGTATCCACTCCCGCGATGGGCTAACACATGGTCGTCAGCCCAGGTGGCAGCCTCCTTCAGCGTCTTAAAACGCTTCTCCCTGAGGAGAGGCACCAGTTCCTTATCAGCAGCATTAATGAACTGCTCCATGACCATCAACTCCTCCAGGTCGCGGAGAGTATCCACTCCCGAGCATTGTGAAAAATTGTTAACTAAGTTTAATATGAGTGATTGCAAACCTAAGGCCATCCCATGTGATCCAGGCATTGTAAAGATGATAAATGATAATTCTAAAGAACTAGATGATCCTAAATTATACAGAAAAATAGTTGGAAGTCTGATATATGTAATGACAGGCATAAGATCAGACTTATGCTATGTTGTCACAAAGTTATCTCAGCACATGGCAAGACCAACACAAGCACACTTGGGCCTTGCTAAACATGTCCTGAGATATATCAAGGGTATCACTGATTTGAGATACATTCCCTCTGAAGAGAATATATCTGATATGTTCACCAAGCCAGTTACAAAGAATAAGATGATTAAATTTGGTGTTGTAAAGGGGGAAACTTAAGTTTAAGAGGGGGTGTTAAGGAATTAGTAAACTTTAGTTTCTTTGTTTTATTTATGATTATGTGTACCATTATTATATGTTTTCTTTTGATATATATTTGTGGCCTAAAAATGTTTAGACCCGTACCCACTGATCAGAGGCTTGTAAACAACCAGAGAAGAAAGAAGTAAAGAAAGGAGAGCCGGGCATGACGGTATAATTGACCCTCCCTAAGTTCCCTGATTATCCCCGTGGTCTAGTGGTTAGGACGCTCGCCTCACAAGCGAGAGGTCGCGGGCTCGATCCCTGCGCCGGGTAGGAGACATATGGACCAAGTCTCTTATAAGTGCGTGGTCCCTGTTCACCAAACAGTAATGAGGTACCTGATCTCAGACGGGGTTTGTGACCCGCTTTCAAGGGGGAGAAAACAAATCTCCCATAAATAAAAAATAAAATATACGGCCTCCTGATTAGTACAGTAGTAGCGCGCTGGCCTTGCATTCGCTTGGTCGGCAGATCGGGTCCCCGCCCGGGCTTGTGATGCTAAGTTGTTTACTGGGAGGAACTGCTGTGGTCGGGCACCACAGTGGTGCAGCGGTGGTCCACCATGGCTGTGAGGCATAGACTTCTAAACAAAAACCAAGTAAGTAAACCAAGTAAGTATCCTCCATTATGAGCAGCAGAACCTCAACAAGTTATATAAAGATTTTTTATTGTACAATAAGCAGGTTGGTGATAATTAGGGATGCCGCTGTCACCCTAAATGCATCAGGAAATGAAAGTTGTAACTCTCAACACTTCCTCGGAGAAGTGACTAGTGTGACGGCTGGGCAGCGACTGGCCTGAGTGATGTGTCGTTCGTGAACGAATCGGTTCATAGAGCCGGCTCTTCCAGATGAACGAGAAGAGCCGGATTTTTGCCTCGAGAGCCGTTTGAGAGCCGTTTATGCTTAAGTTTCCAATTTTCCAATTTTTTGCAATTTTCTAACAAAATGCAATGATTAGCGATTGTTAATAATTATAATAATGCTAATAATAATAATAATTATGAGTATGAGGCCTAGTGATTGAAATGATACAGTAAAATGATTGAGTTTCCCCTTTAAGTTAACAAAGAATACTGTATTTCCAAGTGCCTTGCCCTCCAGCAAAGAGGGGTAACTCAACACATAAAACATATATATATTAATAATTCAGAAAATATATGGTGCATATGGTAGGCCAATGATGTGAAAGGTACACTACAATATTCCCTACAACATATCGGTAAATGAAGACAATCTGATAATATTAAGAGGTCAAATTAAATTATTGAGCTCATGTCTCAAAACGTGTTTTACATACACTGTAAGTGTTAAACAAATCAAGTATATTTTTTTCAATAGTTTATTTTTTAACACAAAACTGATTTTCTCATTATGGCTCGAGAACCATAAGGTATACGTACAATGACTACGAATAGACAAAGAGGGAATATGAACCAAACTTTCTGTTACGACATTTAAAAATGAAATTACTCTTTATATAATGAAGCAAAATTTTTTTTCATTACCTTTGAGTAAAATAAAATACCTAACTACACTAGCTGATACGCCTTTTAAAATTATTTAAATGATTATAGGTGCATTTTTTCTGTCAAACTAATCGTTAAGGTTTTTTCCTTATAACTCGAAAACTATGAAGTTGACGTAAAATGACTAATAGTAATTAGGGAAATTAAATAAAACAAGCTTTCTTTTCATTCTATTGAAAATGAAACTCAATGATAAATGACGATTAGTGTTATTCAAAATCAAACTACACCAGCTGAAAGGCCATTTGAAGATGAGAAAATAACTATTGAACATAATTTTTGTCAAACTAATATTTAACGTTTCGTTTTGTAAAAACGAAAACTATGGAGTTTAAGTAAAAAATATGCGAATAATTAATTAAAGTAAGGAAATAAATTTTTTTTTTTTTTTGGACTATCAGAACACGTAAACAGTTTATAAATAATGAAAACAATAAAAGAAAAAAAGTTTTTGGCGTAAATTTAGATTAAATTATATGATTTGATAGAACTTTTAAAATTACATCAATTAGCATAAGTGCATTTTTTCTGTACGACTAATATTTACGCGACAAAAGACAAGTTAACTACGTTGATAATCTGAAGAGTGGTAGGTTACGTAACGGTAACCGCTAGCAGTTCTCTCTCTCTCTCTCTCTCTCTCTCTCTCTCTCTCTCTCTCTCTCTCTCTCTCTCTCTCTCTCTCTCTCTCTCTCTCTCTCTCTCTCCTCTCTCAGACTCAGACTCTCTCAGACTCAGACAATTTTTCGTTCATGGTCACACACACACACACACACACACACACACACACACACACACACACACACACACACATACAAACACACACACACACACACACACACACACACACACACACACACGGTCCGCTAGCGTAGTGGTTAGCGCACTTGGCTCACAACCGAGGGACCAGGGTTCGATCCCCTGGGCGGACAGAGATTATTTGGGCGAATCTCCTTTCACGTGTAGCCCCTGTTCATCTAGCAGTGAGTAGGTACGGGATGTAGGTCGAGGGGTTGTGACTTCGTTGTCCCGGTGTTGTTGTGTGTGAGTGGTCTCGGTCCAACCCAAAGATTGGTCACTATGAGCTCTGAGCTCTTTCCATAGGGGGACGGCCGGCTATCTCGAGAGAGACCAGCAGCAGACTGTGACAGTGAATACACACACACACACACACACACACACACACACACACACACACACACACACACACACACACACACAAACATAATATCTATTTCCTTTCCTATCTAATATCTATCTATCTATCAGAGAGAGAGAGAGAGAGAGAGAGAGAGAGAGAGAGAGAGGCTTATCGTCCTTGTCCCGCGCTAAAAGTTTTGGCGCGATAACCATAGCTTCTCTCTCTCTCTCTCTCTCTCTCTCTCTCTCTTTCTCTTTCTCTCTCTCTCTCTCTCTCTCTCTCTCTCTCTCTTTTATAGATAGATAGATAGATAGATAGATAGATATTAGATAGGAAAGGAAATAGATATTATGTTTGTGTGTGTGTGTGTGTGTCTGTCGGTCTATCTGTCTGTGTATGGTGTGTGTATGTGTGTGTGTGTGTGTGTGTGTGTGTGTGTGTGTGTGTGGTCGAGAACTATAATTAATAAGGTATACGTACAATGACTACGAATAGACAAAGAGTGAATATGAACCAAACTTTCTGTTGCGACATTTAAAAATGAAATTACTCTTTATATAATTAAGCAAATTTTTTTTTCATTATCTTTGAGTAAAATAAAAAATCTAACTACATTAGCTGATACGCCTTTTAAAATTATTTAAATGATTATAGATATTGAAAGCTAAAATTTCATCTAAATTATAAAGACTATAAACAGAATATATGGAACTACAAAAAAATATTTGAGAGCCGAAAGAGCCGTTTGGGAGCCGGAAGAGCCGGCTCTTTTGAGTGAACGAGAACGAAAGACTCGATTCTCTGAAAAGAGCCGGAATGCCCATCACTAGGTCACTGTGGTGCCCGGACGTGTTTAACTCTTGGGGCACTGTGACGTGATTTATATGGCAATTTTCAGATGTTACTTTGATTATTTTTAACACTTAATGGTCACTAATTGTTCTATATTTCCCTGTAAGATTCAAATAAGCTGCCACCACCCCAAGAAGTTTAATGAGAACTTGAGGATTCTCAGGGAATTTAATTACTTCCTTAAGGGAAGTTAAGATACTCGAAAGAAAAATAATTATGACTAGGAAAATATCTATGTGACCAAAGGGTCGTATTAATGAAATAATTTATACTACTGGTAGAGTGGGCTGAGTCTTGATAAGACACATGGGAACGTGGAACTTTTTCATGTCCGCTCCAAGTCGTGTTGAGCACTTACTACTAACACTTACCTTACAACACTAACGGAGGAGTTAATAGAAAACGAAGCCAAATCTTTGGTTAACTAAAGTTATTTATTTACATTAGAATATCGTGGTATTTGTTAGACATTGAAGTTACACCAAAAAAAATAAACTAAGGCACCAGAAAACTTATCTTTTCATAACAGAGCAATCAAGAAAAAAAATTATACACAGAGTTGGCATTTCTTTATCTCATTCCGAGATATCAACTCTTTCCATTTAGAAAACTTATAACCCTTGACTCCCTTCCCTAAATAATTCACCCTATAAAATGTTGCAATTTGGTAACTGAGCCTGAAAGTGGTTAATTAACCTTCTCCCAGAGAAGGACCTTCAGTCCTCCGTGTCTTCCTAAACGAGGGTGAAATAACCACCTTGCTGCACTGACTTGTTTTCAAGATTACATTGTAACAATTTTCCCCATCTCCCCAACACCGACAATTAACACAGAATGTTCTAAAACCTAAACCTAATGGTTGGATCTTTCAGACCGACTCACAAGAACCCATGGTTGACGCTTTATGATGGAACACCACTGATGTCGGGTATTTGTTCCATAGCCACCAATTACTCGAAAAGAAAAGAAAAAAGACGAGAAATATGTGGTGTGTAAGGTGTGTTGGAGCGCTCCATATTTCTCCTGTTGACAAAGCAGAAGTTGGCTCGCGTCTAAGGGACGCTATCACAGGGAAAAAGGCGGGAACAGAGAAGATAAGGGAGGGGGGTTTTCGAGAATTTTCCACCTTTGTTTATTTTACTAATTGATTATTGAGATATGAAATTATTACTGGCTTATATATAATTAATTTTTATGTGGAACAAGTATAATTTTGAAATCTAATGAATTTGATTTTTGGTATAACATATGGGAGCAATTTGACTAATTGCTAACTCGTATATGGACAGGCGTGAACATGCGGTGATTGCACCACATGGCGTCATACTCACATGTTCCTTAATAAAGGCTTGTGAGAAGAAAGCTAATTAAGTTAATTATTTTAGACTGTGGAGTGTAGTTTTACAGGTAAATGAATATTAATGGCTTGGGTATATGAACCTAATTTCTTTCCATAGAAAACTGACTTGAATGATGGGGGATGACTATACAAAACTTGAATATTTTGGGGCAATTCCAACATAAGATAATTATATCAATACACAATACAAAAAGTATAGATGTGTGAGTAAAAACATTTATGTGAAGAAGTATAACCTTGGGGATATAAACCTTAGGGTATATCACTATTTTCTTGGGGCTACACCGAGTTGGTTTCTGTGTCAATCTCAGAACAATAATAAAAACAAAGATACATTCAGTGAGGCCTAGTAAGATCAACTTGTGGCATCACAATTATCCTTGCCTTCATTCTACGTAGATATTCCTATCTCTCCCCTCAGTGCTGCTGTAATGCCCGAAATCTTCAAGTCTTGTACAGTCCTCCCCATCCCTTAAATCAGTTTTCTATGAAAAGAAAATTACTTCTTTATATTCGATTAATTAATATTCATTTACAATTAAAATCAAACTCCATATCTTAAAGTAATTAACTTAACTAGATTTCCTTTCACAAGTTTCTATTAAGAAAATGATGCAAAATCAACAAGTTTACCCAAACAGAGACTTCGCGCCAAATTCCAGCTGAGGCCTGAGTTATCAAGTGATCAAAATTCCTCTCATGTTGTATTTTAGATCGAATTAATTAGCTTAACTAGTAACACTTTTTCTACACCAAAATTAATTCTGTATAAGCTAGTAATAATCTCATTTCTCAATAATTAATAATTAAAGTATTTAAATGTAAAGAATAATTCCTAGTCAGAGACAATATAGGCGTTTACATGTAAAGTCAAGACCACTTGCCAAGATGCAATGACTAGGCAAATTCTGACCAACATATCGCAAACACTTTCAATATACGAATTTCTGCGTTTGCGAGTGTTTTGCCTCTGGTCATGTAACGAATCACAGCTCATCAAACTTCATAACTTCATCTGTGTAGACACTGAGCGAGATAATATTTCGATTAATTAAGAGGAAAATAAGACGTTCAAGACCATAACAGTTGTAGAAATAAATAAGATTTATAATATATATGTTGTTTTTTATATAAAAGCTAACCAAAAACAAGCATAAAGCTTGAAATATATTAGGGAAGTGTTGAAAATAACGAAATGTGGGCCCTCTACGTGGGTGGAGCGAATCGGATATGTGTGTTTTCATGAGAAAGAATCTGGGTATATATTTCAAATAAATCAGAGGAAAGTAAGATGTTTGAGACCATTATAGTTGATCGTCTACATAAGATTTATATTATATATATTGTTTTTAATATAGAAGAACGCCAAAGACAAGCAAAAAGCTTGTAATATATTAGAGAAATGTAGAAAATAACAAGATGTGGCATTCAAACCTATGTGGGTGTTGATGTTTCAATGCATTTTGTGGTTGTAGCTTCGACTTACAATTGTTCCCTTTTTCGTAATAATAAGTAAAAAGCATATCATATTGTTTACAAATATTTTCATCAAATTAAAGTAAGAAATAAGATGTTCGTATATTGCACAAAAAATATGTAAGTCAAATAAAATTTAGACACTGAAGACAGATCCAGTTTCGAACACAAAACATCACCCGCAAACCGCTCTCTGAGGCCCTCGTCAACTCAAGCAAGTGAGGTGGCAATCTCTACACACACGCACGCTCGCACACAGCCACACACGCTAGCAGACATCACTCAACTGTCTACTCAGTGAAGAAGACATCCAGTGCTTCTGCTACGCTTGTGATATCCATCACAGGACTTCAAAGATCACAGCCCTACCAGTCTATTTAGACGTAAAATGGAATAGTAAGCAGCCCTGCACTGCGGCAGTCTGCATCCCAGAATCCCTGCACAGCCGCAGCTACGAGGTACTTGCCCACGTTCCTCAATGAGCTGCCTTGGTTAGTCTTGACCGCTGATAAACCCTGCTCCTCCCGCTGGCCCTCGCCATGCCGCTCCTGCTCGGCCACTCAGCCCCTTCGGACCACGGCCTCCTATTATGAACGACTACACGAAGCAGCCTTCACAGCGATCAACACCAAGCTCCACCATATTCCTCTCCAAGTATGGGAGAGGATGAAAGTCTAAGGATGGGAAGAGTTCTTGGTTCTCCAAGAACTTAAGTGGTGTAGCCCCAGACAGGGTCCATTCTTGGTTCCCAAGGACCGTATGTGCACTTTCAAGGAACTCCAATCCCGAGCCCCGACACAGGTAATGTAATACAGAACACCAAACTTGACTTGTAAATGTTTTCATAACCATAAGTAAATACTAATACACAACAACACCCACTTACCAACTAACCAAAAAAATCCAAGGGACATTAATATCATTCAACAGTCTTTGTCTTGCAAGTATTCTGCTGTTTTTCTCAAAATTTTTCAGAACTGCAACACATACCAGAATGGACTGTGGTCCAACATTTTTCGACCGAACTTTACTTCAAGATATTCCACAACGGCACCAGCAAGAACCTGGATAGAAGTCTAAGGATGGGAAGAGTTTCTGGTTCTCCAAGAACTAAAGTGATGGAGCCTCAGACAGGGTCCATTCTTGGGGTTCCGGGTCGTTTCGCGCCTTTTCCCGTTCGCACCTGAGTCGTTTCGCGCCTTTTCCCGTTTGCCCAGGATCGTTTCGCGCCTAGTCCCGTTCGCCCCGGGTCGTTTCGCGCCTATTCCCGTTCGTCCCTGTTTGTGTCTCTCCTATTCCTGATCACCCCGGGTTGATTGGTATTACTAATTGGTAAATAACAGCAATTAACTGATTATAATTGAATATAATTGACTATAAGAAAAGTTAAAAGTATTGAAAAGTTTGTAGAGCTGATATTTCATTTTTATGCCAGTATTTTTTATAGATTTTCTCCTTGATTAAACAGTTTTTGTTGTTTTTTTCTCCTTGATTCAGTAGTATATCCAACTCATTTGTATTAAAAGACGTCAGTAAAGAAAGAAAAAGACAATACACTTTATATATTATATTAAACATAAGCACTATAAAGTTATCTTTACTGATCATTTATTCCATACATTTTTCCAATTGTCTTCAAGAAGTGGGCTGTGGTTATTTTTCCTGACTGCGTATTTATCCCACACATCTTGAGAATGAACTGTTCAACGCCTGGCTGTCTGGGAAGGACTGAGGATGTGAGTGAGGAAATTATGTTAAATCAAAACTGCCTGAAAGATTATTTGCAGTCAGGTCAAGTGAGGTTATTGTTTTGAGGTCAGGTATGTTCATGTGTATGTGGGTTGGGTTTCCGCATACCAAACAATTATCTGTCTGTCTGTCTTGTTCTGTCTCTTTATGTATTTGTTGTATTTCTCTAACTTTTCCTGTCCGTCCATCTGTTCATCCGTATTAATGATGAGGATGATGATAATAATAATAATATTATTATTATTATTGTATAGACATCTTGACAGTTGTGGGTTGTGGAGAAAGAAAGAAAGAACATAAAGCTGACATCAGACATCACAGAACAACCAACGCTCTAGTGAATCATGTGGATAACAAAGGACACTTGCCTGATTGGAATAATGTGAAAACACTAATAAAAGGCAAAAATAAAAGGGAAAGAAAGGCGATCGAGGCACTATACATAGCTACAAATAAGAACAATAATAAAAGAACAGGTGACATAGTCTGGAGCCCGATCGCAGCGGGAATTCTAATGAAAAAACTAAAAATACCCGATGACTAAAATTACCCGGAGATCGACACACACACACACACACACACACACACACACGCATACACACACACACACACACACACACACACACACACAGCAAAAACAAACATAAGGAGAGAGAGAGAGAGAGAGAGAGAGAGAGAGAGAGAGAGAGAGAGAGAGAGAGAGAGAGAGAGAGAGAGAGAGAGAGAGAGAGAGAGAGAGAGAGAGGGCGGGGGAGTGAAATGGTGAGAGACAATTATCGGATTATAAGGCACAAGTGTGGTCAACAGGTATGTTGTATGGTGAATTTTACTAGAGTCAAATAATGTATGTTTTGCCCTATAAACAGAAGATTCACATGTATTTCCGTTTTGTTCAATAACATCATCATTATTGTTATTATCATTAGAGTTTGCACTTTGTATTAATATTGTCAGTATACATTGTGTTTCTTTCTCCACAACCCACAATTATTATCATTATTATTATTATTATTATTATTATTATTATTATTATTATTATTATTATTATTATCATTATCATTATTAAGGTGTAGTCTGAAAAGGGGGACAGAAATGTGGAGAGGGGATTAGGGGTGAGGGAAGGGTAGTGGGAGTGGAAGTGTGGTCAGGTGAGGCTTGCGGGGTGTAATTATAACATTTCCCTAAGGCAGCGTCAGATTACCTTACTTGTCTGTCCTCATTTCTTAGTAATTTTTTTCATTATTGGCCTTCCTTTATATTGCTAGTTTTTTTTTTTTTTTTTGAGGAATATAGTGTATAATATCAGTGCTACTATAGTATGCCGTCTACCGCAGTATCAAACAAAGAGGTGTGAGAGGGAAGGAGCTGTGAAAGGGAAGGAGAGGTGTGAGAAATAATAATCATAATAATAATAATAATAATAATAATAATAATAATAATAATAATATTGTATGTATATATAAGTGTATATATATGATATATATATATATATATATATATATATATATATATATATATATATATATATATATATATATATATATATATATATATATGTATATGTATATATATATATATATATATATATATATATATATATATATATATATATATAATATAATAATAATAATAATAATAATAATAATAATAATATTGTATGTATATATATGTGTATATATATGAATATATATATATATATATATATATATATATATATATATATATATATATACATATATATATATATATATATATATATATATATATATATATATATATATATATATATATATATATATGTATACAGTGGAGGAGGGGGTAGAAAAGAAGAAAGGAAGAAAAGAAGGAAGGTATAAAGGAGAAAATGAGAAAATAAGTGGGAGTGGTCAGGTCAAGACAGGGCAGGTGTGGTCTGAAAAGGGGAACAGAGAAATGTGGAGAGGGGATTAGGGGTGTGGGAAGGATGGTGGGAGTGGGAGTGTGGTCAGGTGAGGCTTACGGGATGTGTGTGTGTGTGTGTGTGTGTGTGTGTGTGTGTGTGTGTGTGTGTGTGTGCCCCGGTCCCTAAACCCACATAATGTCGTTGATGGTTCACAGTTAGATGGTGGTATATGATACATTACTTTAATTATATAAAAGGGATAATAACATCAATATTACAATACAAACGTTACCAAATGCCTATATATATATATATATATATATATATATATATATATATATATATATATATATATATATATATATATATATATATATATATTGTTACGGTCACACCGTAACGGACACGGTTCTTACGTCCTAGTGCCGGGTGTCCACTTATGAACAACCCAGTCACAACCACGTTAAGGGCGTGTACGAACTGTAGTGCTGATGTTTATACGTCCTTTTAACCCACCAAAGGACAAGGAAAGTCGACTATCCCGTAGGACTAGTCACTCCGAGGGCCACACGCCGGTGGCTGGTCAATAGGCTTTAAACAAAAAGTGCCTGGTTAAGGAACCTATGCACTCTTAGCCCCCAAACACAGCACCTACAGCCACCCCGTTAACGTTAAGAGGTCGCCAGTTCTTTTAACCCTCCAAAGAACAAGGAATCTCCCAGTAGTAACCATCTTCTCCTCCTTACATTTTAAAGAGACTTACAGTGAGCACGAAATTACAGTGCCTAGACAAGGAGCTATCGCTCCAACCAGAATACCGCCCACAAGGTGTCTTTCCACCCACTTCTGGCTGAATAATAACTCCTCTCGACTCTAATAACTCCCTGCAAAGTAGCCTCCCGCGAGGGGACTCCGTACAGTGAGTTATATGAGTCGTAATTAATTAACACTAAGACGGGATTACTCCTCGTCTGTGTTATCAAACAAGAGGCCCCAGATGATAGGCTCTCTCTCTCTCTCTCAATGAGAAAACGAAGACAACGCCGGAAAAACAAACAACGCCGACAACGCAGACAACGCCGACAACGCTGGCAAACGCAGACAACGCCGACAAAACGCAGACAACGCCGAAACCACTTCCCCGAGACTGAACAGTCTGACAAAACTCTAGGTGGAGCTCACCGCTAGCTAGGTGTTAATGATACTGTTACCACACTCGTCTCAGTGCTCTGGCTTGTAACCGTTTCCTCTACAGACAGGGCCCTGCTGTCTAGCTACACGAATATACCCCTTATCTAATAGGCCAATCAGATAACCCACTCCCTTAAATATGAGGAGGTTACAGGCAAAATAATGCCAATTTGTGGGGAGCTCAGAGCGCGAGGTATTCTTGGTGACGGCTAGCGGGTAACTGACTCTCTCACGGCATCTCGTCAAGCTCCCATCTACCCAGACAGAGATGCCAAATCGTACCACATGTCTAGCCCCGCGCCCTCCTCCAGTCCGCTATAGCCTAATAACTTCTCTTTCACAAAATCACCACAGGCCACAGAGACGACGCAGGACAACAACAAACATACGAGAGGAAGCAGAAAGGAACGCTCCACAAGACAGGACACCTTGCAACACGAAGAAGAAAGAGGGAAAGTCAGGAAAATTAAGAGAACGAGGAAAACTGAAGTTATAGTAAACACTGAGCAAAACTCGCCTTAATACTTGCTGGCAATTCACCACCCGCTCCCTCGCTTCTCTCTCTCTCTCTCTCTCTCTCTCTCTCTCTCTCTCTCTCTCTCTCTCTCTCTCTCTCTCTGTCTCTTCCTGCCACAGCTGGCCTTGGCTGGGGAACCACGTGGGCTGGTTACACAAAGATGTAACCCGCTATCATGTCTCGTAACCTCGTAAGGCTAATACTTCCCTTCTCTTTATCTTCACATTCCTTTCCTCCCTTCTAACACAAGAGATGCAAGCCTCTTCCATGTCTCGCCGCATACTCTGCCTCCCCACTAACAGAAAGAATGTAACTCTCTTCCATGCCCAGCCGCACCCAGCTGACACAAAGCACACTCCCACGCACGTGGAAAGCACACACTATCCACAACACCCCGCATGCCTCTCCACTCCTTCTCCTCAGAGAAACTTCAATCTACGTCCACGGGGCCGGACTAACCTCTCCAGTCTACTGTCACTAGCCTAGCCCGTACCGAGTGTCATAGCCTCAGCGTGGCCTTCTTCCTTACCAGCCCCTTAACATTCTTTCTTCTCCCTCTCAGGAAATCTTCATTCCTCTGTGGGGCTTGACTCTCGTCTTCCCCGCAACACGCCCCCCCTTAAAGGAAAAATTTTGTAAGCCTCACAGACTTTCAAAATTTTTAAGCAGCAGGAGTGATTCCCGGGCCCGCAACAAGCAGTCGGCCATCATCTTCTCTGCCCTCTCGGCCACGAAACAGGCCATCTCCCCAGCACGCTCCGTGAAAAGAACCTGCCACTCGTACTCTCACCAAGTACACCTGTCCCACGGCCAGTGGACTTCATACACAGGAAGTCAAGAGGAAGCCAAAACTTCTTGCACCCAGGATGTACTTCTTCTTCTCCCGCGGGGTTCGCATCTACCTTGGGGGCCTGCTCTGGTATTTCGGCAGAAGTGTCAGAGTGTTCCTTTGGGGTGGCGTTCAGCTGCTCTTCAATCTGGTCTTGGTCAGAGCCCCAGTCGAACTGAACAGGACTTTCACGCTTATCCCTGGGCTTCACCACGGTGGTAGCCACTTTACTCTGACAGTGAATCTTCTTCTTCTGCACTCCTCCCAGGTGCTGCAACCTCTCCCCAAGCAGCACATCGCACTGCCCCCAGTGCTCTGCGGGAACCACCAGTTCCGAGCCCAGAACCTCGGTAGTCTCCTCCCCTGGTGCAAAGGTTCCATACTTGACCTTCTGGTCATAGTATTTTCTCCTCTTCTTTGGCGCGGCTCCAAGATGGTGCGGAGCAACTTCCAGCGCCTTCACCAATCTTTCCCGAGTACATAACCCGTTCTTCAGGAATGACTCCGGGCGATCCGAGTGGGGAGCACACATGGCGTCCCGTACTAAGTCCAACGGACCGCGCACTCGGTGCCCAAGCACCAACTGATTCAGGATCCTGGTGGAAGAAAGATCCACAGCGGGAATAGGATACAGGGGTGCAACAGGGGGATTTTGGTTGGGCTTGCCCACCATCTGACAGGTGTGACAACTCCTAATCAACTCAGTAATCTCTCTGGTCATACCAGGCCACCAGAAATTGCCCCGCAGTCGGGCGAGAGTTTTGTGGACACCCAGGTGTCCAGCCATAGGTCCCTCGTGTGCTAACAGCACCAGGGCCTCCCTCAAATCCTGGGGCACTACCACCTGTAGAACATCACTCCCATCACTCTCCCTCGACCTGCGGTGTAACACCCCCTTCTGCAGCAGGAACTCCTCTATTCCCCTTATCTCCTTTCCCACCTTAGCAAAACAAGAGGCCAATTCTGGGTCCCCTTTCTGTCCCTTGATGAGCAACGCCGGCTCAATACAAGTAAGGTTGGACGGAACCACAGAATCTGTCGGAATGGGCGGTACCGACACTTCCCTGGCTCTGTCCCGGGGCCTGAGGCGTGGTGTGGACTCATCCACCACTTCCTCATTGGCCAAAATGGGTGGACCCTCCAGGTGGGCCTCACCCGTCAAACAGTCACCAGACAAGGGAACAGCCTGTTCCCTGTCTCCGGTACACTCCGCAGGGGTGGGAGTCTCCAACTCCCCCGCAGAGTTGGAAGTCTCCCCTCCCTCGGAGGTGACCCCCAACAAACTGTCTGACACACCAGGCTGGGGCCCGGACTGAGTACCGAGACCCACAGCCTCACAACCAGGAAACACCACCGCTTGGGTGCTTCCTCCGAGGTGCCCCGCAGAGTGAGGAATACCAGCATAAGACTCCTCTACCCTCAACACTCCTTCCTCACCCTCGGCGACAACCTCTACCGAGTCAGATGCTTCTATGGGTGGCTCTGCACCGCGGCAGTCAGCCCCCACACCTTGACTCACTGGAGAGCCCGGCTCTGGGTCATCCAGTTGACAAACACTGCTCTCGTTTGACGGTGACCCTGCTATGTCGCAGTCAGCCCCTAGAGTAGCAGCCGGTTCCACCCGTCTAGCCTGAGACCGGGTGACAACCCCAACAACTTCCTCCTCACTGCCCTCCATCACCGGTGACCCTGCCTCATTGCAGTCGGCCCCTAGAGCGGCAGCTTCCTCCTCACCACTGTTCTCCTCTTCTGGTAGCCCTGCTCTGTCGCAGTCGGCCCCAGGAGCAACAGCCTGCATCACCCTCTCGGTCTGCGACCGGGTGACAACAGCAACAGGGTCGGGCACACTATGTCCCGACACCTCAGAAGCCTCACCTCCCGTAGGGGTGGGCACCCAAACTCTCCCTCCTGCTAGGTCATTCCCTAGCAGGAAATCAACACCTGCCACAGGCAGTTGTTCCGCCACTGCCACTTGAGCCGAAGTGGTGATCAGTGGACACGACAGCTTCACCTCCGCCGTCACAAACTTCTCGACAGCGTTGAGGCCCCTACACAACACTGCCTTTGAAGAAGTCACCTTAGTCCCGGTGACATTTCGGCACACGGACTGTTGTGCGCCAGTGTCTCGCAAAACAGTGACAGGATACTCGCTCCCATCAATTTCGACAGTGGCCCCACACAGAAATGGACGACACCAGTCCAACTCCGAGTCAGCTGGAGTCACAGAAGCAACAACAGGGGGGGAAACAGGTGAAACCGCCTGAACCCCCTCCTCACAATCCAACACAGGCCACACCAGCAAGGCAACTGGTTTCTGGGGTGTCTTGGAGGGGCCCGCTGTCACAAGTTTGGGACATTGAGATCGAAAATGCCCCTTGGTATGGCAGTTATAGCACGTAGGTTGGTTATCGTACTTTGGAGTACTAAAGGTCATCTTTCCTCCTGACCCTCCTTTTGGCCCTGAAGGGGCAGCGGGGGATTGAGACTTAACGAACCCGCTCTTATTGCCAAAGCCGTGACTTCGGGGAGGGGAACGTGGAGCACCAGAACCAGCACTACCACCGTCCCCTGGCCCTCGTGGTTCTCCCTCCTTAAATCCACAGCCAGCACGAGGCTCCGAACGATGGGCTAACACATGGTCGTCAGCCCAGGTGGCAGCCTCCTTTAGCGTCTTAAAACGCTTCTCCCTGAGGAGAGGCACCAGTTCCTTATCAGCAGCATTAATGAACTGCTTCATGACCATCAACTCCTCCAGGTCGCGGAGAGTATCCACTCCCTCACTCATAATCCATCTCTTAAATGCCTGCTCTAAATGCCGGGCACACTCGAAGTAAGAGTCACCGGGTCTTTTCCTTCCACCTCGGAACCTTAAGCGATAGGCTTCGGGCCGCAGCTCGTAAGCCCTCAATACATCAGCCTTGAAGTCCTCATAACTTTCTAGGTCTTCAACCGACATATTGTCGTATGCCTCCAATGCCCTGCCTTTCAGTTTATTGGCCACAAGACCGACCCATCTTCCTTCTGGCCAACCAAACTCAGCCGCCTTCTTCTCAAACCTTCTAAACCATTCTGCAACCCTCTGCTCGTCAAAGTCAGGAATGAGCTGCAGACTCCTTACCATCTGGCGCTCAACTGAGTTCTCTCCTTCTCCTACCTTATGAGTTGAGTTGGCCCCAAGTATAGATCTTTCCCATTCAAGATCTCTATGCTTCTCCACCTCCAACCTTCTGACTTCTAGATCTAACCTTCTTTCTTCATTCCTCTCTTCAACTTCTAATCTTCTCGCTTCTATCTCCAACCTTCTAGCTTCGTTCGCAGCTTCTATCTCCAACCTCTTCAATTCGAGTTGGAATCTCCATTCCTCCGCCATTCCGACAGACTGGAGGTTGTCAGTAATACTGGCAACTGGGCTCACTCTCCTTGAACCCATCACATTCTCAAAAGAATCCACACGGCCCGTTATATGCTGCAGGGGCTGTTCAGGCACTTCCTGAGCAAAATGCAATTGTCCTGTAGTACTATGCTCACTAACAGGACTAACAGGCCGATCTTCACCTAGGCATGGCGGTTCATTAACGCCACGTACAGGGCTGGCTCGGGCCGAGCCATCCTCAAGGGGAGTAAATACAGTACGTTGGTCTTCCATTGTCACAGTGTGTGTGGGCTCACACTAACAACACACTAACACTGTTTTTCGACTCACTGTTATCCTTTAGAATCCTGGCGAGGTCGCCAATTTTGTTACGGTCACACCGTAACGGACACGGTTCTTATGCCCTAGCGCCGGGTGTCCACTTATGAACAACCCAGTCACAACCACGTTACGGGCGTGTACGAACTGTAGTGCTGATGTTTATACGTCCTTTTAACCCACCAAAGGACAAGGAAAGTCGACTATCCCGTAGGACTAGTCACTCCGAGGGCCACACGCCGGTGGCTGGTCAATAGGCTTTAAAGAAAAAGTGCCTGGTTAAGGAACCTATGCACTCTTAGCCCCCAAACACAGCACCTACAGCCACCCCGTTAACGTTAAGAGGTCGCCAGTTCTTTTAACCCTCCAAAGAACAAGGAATCTCCCAGTAGTAACCACCTTCTCCTCCTTACATTCTAAAGAGACCTACAGTGAGCACAAAATTACAGTGCCTAGACAAGGAGCTATCGCTCCAACCAGAATACCGCCCACAAGGTGTCTTTCAACCCACTTCTGGTTGAATAATAACTCCTCTCGACTCTAATAACTCCCTACAAAGTAGCCTCCCGCGAGGGGACTCCGTACAGTGAGTTATATAAGTCGTAATTAATTAACACTAAGACGGGATTACTCCTCGTCTGTGTTATCAAACAAGAGGCCCCAGATGATAGGCTCTCTCTCTCTCTCTCTCAATGAGGACAACGAAGACAACGCCGGAAAAACAAACAACGCCGACAACGCAGACAACGCCGACAACGCTGACAAACGCAGACAACGCCGACAAAACGCAGACAACGCCGAAACCACTTCCCCGAGACTGAACAGTCTGACAAAACTCTAGGTGGAGCTCACCGCTAGCTAGGTGTTAATGATACTGTCACCACACTCGTCTCAGTGCTCTGGCTTGTAACCGTTTCCTCTACAGACAGGGCCCTGCTGTCTAGCTACACAAATATACCCCTTATCTAATAGGCCAATCAGATAACCCACTCCCTTAAATATGAGGAGGTTACAGGCAAAATAATGCCAATTTGTGGGGAGCTCAGAGCGCGAGGTGTTCTTGGTGACGGCTAGCGGGTAACTGACTCTCTCACGGCATCTCATCAAGCTCCCATCTACCCAGACAGAGATGCCAAATCGTACCACATGTCTAGTCCCGCGCCCTCCTCCAGTCCGCTATAGCCTAATAACTTCTCTTTCACAAAATCACCACAGGCCACAGAGACGACGCAGGACAACAACAAACATACGAGAGGAAGCAGAAAGGAACGCTTCACAAGACAGGACACCTTGCAACACGAAGAAGAAAGAGGGAAAGTCAGGAAAATTAAGAGAACGAGGAAAACTGAAGTTATAGTAAACACTGAGCAAAACTCGCCTTAATACTTGCTGGCAACTCACCACCCGCTCCCTCGCTTTCTCTCTCTCTCTCTCTCTCTCTCTCTCTCTCTCTCTCTCTCTCTCTCTCTCTCTCTCTCTCTCTCTCTCTCTCTCTCTCTCTCTTCCCGCCACAGCTGGCCTTGGCTGGGGGACCACGTGGGCTGGTTACACAAAGATGTAACCCGCTATCATGTCTCGTAACCTCGTAAGGCTAATACTTCCCTTCTCTTTATCTTCACATTCCTTTCCTCCCTTCTAACACAAGAGATGCAAGCCTCTTCCATGTCTCGCCGCATACTCTGCTTCCTCACTAACACAAAGAATGTAACTCTCTTCCATGCCCAGCCGCACCCAGCTGACACAAAGCACACTCCCACGCACGTGGAAAGCACACACTATCCACAACACCCCGCATGCCTCTCCACTCCTTCTCCTCAAAGAAACTTCAATCTACGTCCACGGGGCCGGAATAACCTCTCCAGTCTACTGTCATTAGCCTAGCCCGTACTGAGTGTCATAGCCTCAGCGTGGCCTTCTTCCTTACCAGCCCCTTAACATTCTTTCTTCTCCCTCTCAGGAAATCTTCATTCCTCTGTGGGGCTTGACTCTCGTCTTCCCCGCAACAATATATATATATATATATATATATATATATATATATATATATATATATATATATGCATATATATATATATATATATATATATATATATATATATATTAATATATATATATATATATATATATATATATATATATATATATATATATATATATATATATATATACGTATATATATATATATTAATATATATATATATATATATATATATATATATATATATATATATATATATATATATACATATATATATATATATATATATATATATATATATATATATATATATATATATATATATATATGTGTGTGTGTGTGTGTGTGTGTATTTAATTTCGTCAAATAGCGTATCGGGACGAAACGACCCACTTACCGGGACGAAATGACTCACTATCAGTCAGATTCTGTATCGGGACGAAACGACCCACTTACCGGAGCGAATCGACCCGCCGCGAAACGTCCTGGTACGAACGGGAGAATGGGCGAGATGACTCGATACCATTCTTGGTTCCCAAGGATCCTCCGTTCACTTTAAAGGAACCCCAATCCCGAGCCCCGACACAGGTAATGTAATACAGAACACCAAACTTGACTTGTAAATATGTTCTCATAACCATAAATAAATACTAATACCCAACAACCCTCACTAACCAACTAACCAAAACAAACCAAGGGACATTAATATCATTCAACATTCTTTGTCTTACAAGTATTCTGCTGTTTTTCTTAATTTATTTCAGAACTGCAACACAAACCAAAATACCACTGGTGCGGTAGTCTGAATGCGGAGAAGGTATGTTGTGGCCACTGGCCAGAGTCAAGAGTGTGGCGGCTGCAGTGCTGTAGTTTCAATACAGAATCAGCAGGATATACATTTCAAATAAATAAGATGAAAGTAAGATGTTTGAGATCATGCCAGTTGTTGAAATACATAACATTTACATTATTAATGTTGTTTTTAATATAACAAAAATCCACAAACAAGCATACTGATTGTAATATATAAGGGAATTTGTATCACATAGCGAGATGTTGGCCTCTACCTTAGGTGGAGTCAAGGGTGGAAGCGGTGCGAAATATACGGAGAAACCATGATATCTATTTCGAATAAATCTGAAGAAATTAAGATGTTTGGGATCATTTCAGTGCTTATAATTCAAAATATGTATATAATATATGTCGCTTTTAATATAAAAGAAAACTAAAAACAAGCATTAAGATTGAAATATATATTAGGGAAATTGTGGCAACACCAACCAAGACATTTCTCCTTATTCGTGTTCGTGAAAACAGGGCAAGATATTAGGAAGTTTGGCGACACATGTAAACGCTTTATGTTTACTATCTTCTCACTTAACCCAATCTTCTCTAAAACATTACATAACCTATTTCTGTTGACTCTATCATATGCTTTCTCTATATCTAGAAAGCACACATACAGTTTTCTACCCTCTTTTTTTTTTCCTTTCAATCAGTTCATTCACAACAAACATATTATCTTCCGCTCTTCTGTCTATACGGAACCCATTTTGTTCTTCACCTAACACCCTAACCCTCTCAACCCACTTACACAACCTTTCATTCAGCACAGCACTAAACACTTTCCCTATTGTATTCCCCAGCGATATTGGCCTATAGTTCTTAATCTCACTCTTACTCTTATGACCTCCTTTATGAATAAGTGTCACACTACATTCATTCCAGTCACTCGGCACTCGCTCCTCTTCCCACACTCTGTTAAACAAGTCAGTCATCCAGTCAATAACCACTTCCCCTCCATTGACATCAAGATCAAGATCAAGATCTGCTGTTGGGACTGAATGGTGTGGCAAATGGACGAATAATAGAGGCTGTGAAAGGATTCCTTGAAAAAGTGTGGAATGTTAGATTTAAGAAGTACTCTGTTTGAGTATATATTTTTTTTCTGCTGTGTTTTTTTTTTTTGTGTGTTTTCTTTTCACAGGTGCTGCCGATTCAAAGGCCTGGTTTGGGGCAACTTAGACCTCCTGTCTAGTGGTTAGGACGCTCGCCTCAGAAGCGAGAGGTCGCGGGCTCGATCCCTGCGCCGGGTAGGTGACATATGGACCAAGTCTCTTATAAGTGTGTGGTCCCTGTTCACCAAACAGTAATGAGGTACCTGATCTTAGACGGTGTTTGTGACTCGCTTTCAGGGGGGAGAAAACAAATCTCTCATAAATAAAATAAAAAAGCGGCCTCCTGGCTAGTACAGTGATAGCGCGCTGGCCTTGCATTCGCTTGGTCGGCAGATCGGGTCCCCGCCCGGGCTTGTGATGCTAAGTTGTTTACTGGGAGGAACTGCTGTGGTCGGGCACCACAGTGGTCAGCGGTGGTCCACCATGGCTGTGAGGCATAGACCTCTAAACAAAAACCAAGTAACCAAGTAAGTAAGTAAAGGCGTTTACATGTGTCGCCAAACTTCGTAATGTTTTGACGAACACGATTTTAAGGAGAAATGTCTTGGTTGGTGTTGCCACAATTTTCCTAATATATTTCAATCTTAATGCTTGTTTTTAGTTTTCTTTTATATTAAAAGCGACATATATTATATACATATTTTAAATTATAAGCACTGAAATGATCTCAAACATCTTAATTTCTTCAGATTTATTCGAAATAGATATCATGGTTTCTCCGTATATTTCGCACCGTTTCCATCCTTGACTCCACCTAAGGTAGAGGCCAACATCTCGCTATGTGATACAAATTCCCGTATATATTACAATCATTATGCTTGTTTGTGGATTTTTGTTATATTAAAAACAACATTAATAATGTAAATGTTATGTATTTCAACAACTGTCATGATCTCAAACATCTTACTTTCATCTTATTTATTTGAAATGTATATCCTGCTGATTCTGTATTGAAACTACAGCACTGCAGCCGCCACACTTTTGACTCTGGCCAGTGGCCACAACATACCTTCTCCGCATTCAGACTACCGCACCAGTGGCAGCAAGATGGAACAGCTAAACAATTTATTTCTGGAGAAAGATTCTAATGATAGTGATAATCTTTTAAATGTGTTTCATCCTTTGCACAATCTGCTGTGCGGTTCAGTTTTGGTCTCCTTACTACAGGATGGATATGAATAGATTAGGAGCCATACAGAGAAGAATGACGAAGATGATACATGGGATCAGGAAATTAGATTATAAAGATAGATTAAAGCGTCTTCAGGTAAAATCACTAGAAAGATACAGGTTGAGAGGAGACCTAATTGAGGTGTATAAATGGGTCATGGGATTCAATAAGACCTAATTGAGGTGTATAAATGGTGAAAGGGATTCAATAAGGGGGACATAAGTAAGGTACTCATAGTTATGTATGTATGTATGTATGTGTGTGTGTGTGTGTGTGTGTGTGTGTGTGTGTGTGTGTGTGTGTGTGTGTGTGTGTGTGTGTGTGTGTGTGTGTGTGTGTGTGAGTGTGTGTCCCTGTGTGTATGTGTGTGTATATGAATGTGTTTTTCCAGAACAGTAACAAACAGAACATCAGAAGTAATTTTGATACTATATTTAACTTTAGTTAGGCCCCATTTACATTATGCGGTTCAGTTTTGGTCTCCTTACTACAGGATGGATATGAATAAGTTAGGAGCCATACAGAGAAGAATGACGAAGGTGATACATGGGATCAGGAACTTAGAATATAAAGATAGATTAAAGCGTCTTCAGGTAAAATCACTAGAAAGATACAGGTTGAGAGGAGACCTAATTGAGGTGTATAAATGGGTCATGGGATTCAATAAGACCTAATTGAGGTGTATAAATGGTGAAAGGGATTCAATAAGGGGGACATAAGTAAGGTACTCATAGTTAGTGGTCCAGGTAGAACGCGAACGAACGGTTACAAGCTAGAAAAATTCAGGTTCAAGAAAGAGATAGGGAAGAACTGGTTCACAAATAGGGTAGTTGACGAATGGAATATGCTCAGCAGTCATGTGGTGAGTGCAAAATCTATAGGTTGTTTTAAGAATAGGTTGGATAAATTCATGGACAGCGACGATAGATGGTAGTGGGTGTTTTTACCTCGAGTAGGTCAACTGGCCTTTTGTAGTCTCCTTATGTTCTATGTTCTTATGTGTGTGTGTGTTATTATAATATGGTACATGAAACAAGCGTAGCAGAAGCACTGGATGTCTTCTTCACTGAGTAGACAGTTGAGTGATGTCTGCTAGCGTGTGTGGCTGTGTGCGAGCGTGCGTGTGTGTAGAGATTGCCACCTCACTTGCTTGAATTCAAGAGTTGACGAGGGTCTCAGAGAGCGGTTTGCGGGTGGTTTTGTGTTCGAAACTGGATCTGTCTTCAGTGTCTAAATTTTCTTTGACTTACATATTTTTGTGCAATATACAAACATCTTATTTCTTACTTTAATTTGATGAAAATAATTGTAAACAAAATGATATGCTTTTTACTTATTATTACGAAAAAGGGAACAATTGTAAGTCGAAGCTACAACCACAAAATGCATTGAAACATCAACACCCGCACAGGTTTGAATGCCACATCTTGTTATTTTCTACATTTCTCTAATATATTACAAGCTTTTTGCTTGTCTTTGGCGTTCTTCTATATTAAAAACAATATATATAATATAAATCTTATGTGGACGATCAACTATAATGGTCTCAAACATCTTACTTTCCTCTGATTTATTTGAAATATATATCCAGATTCTTTCTCATGAAAGCACACACACCCGCTTCGCTCCACCCACGCAGAGGGCCCACATTTCGTTATTTTCAACACTTCCCTAATATATTTCAAGCTTTATGCTTGTTTTTGGTTAGCTTTTATATAAAAAACAACATATATATTATAAATCTTATTTATTTCTACAACTGTTATGGTCTTGAACGTCTTACTTTCCTCTTATTTAATCGAAATATTATCTCGCTCAGTGTCTACACAGATGAAGTTATGAAGTTTGATGAGCTGTGATTCGTTACATGACCAGAGGCAAAACACTCGCAAACGCAGAAATTCGTATATTGAAAGTGTTTGCGATATGTTGGTTAAAATTTGCCTAGTCATTGCATCTTGGCAAGTGGTATTGACATTACATGTAAACGCCTTAAGTAACATCAAGATCAAGATCAAGATTTGTATCGTCAGCTCTTGTGAGGGTGAAAAGAAAAATAATGGAAAGCACAGAAAAAAAGAAAAGATGCATACTCTAATTACAAACTCTAATTTCTCGATCTCACATATCACATGTTCGCCAGAAATTCTTTCACCGCGTCAATCATCCGTTCACTGTCTCGTGTCTCCCCAGTCCCTACTCCCTACACAGTCCAAGCAACAACACTATCCATTCCCTTCCAGTTATTTCAATCACTTCATTTATTTCACGTCCCATTTCTGTTAGAGTTACACGCATCATTTCCATACTATCAGAGACAACAAAGTCAGGTCACTTAATTCACCAAGGGACCTAAATGTGTACAACACTAACGTGAACAACTCTATATAATGAGTAGCTATGACTGCTAGCACTCATAGCTTTGATATCATGTTAACTGAAATAAAACCAAAGACAGGCACAATACCAGATATTTAAGTCATGTCTATCCCACGCTACGACCTACTTACTAGTGCACCTGCACCCAACATAAAAGGAGTCAGCATTTACATTAGAACCAAGTACCAGGCCAGACAAGTGACACCGAAAATTCAGGAATCATTTAAGGACAGTGTTTGGGCTACAGTTAGGGGTCAAGACAATAGCTACTTGTTAATTGGTGTTATATACATAAGTGGTACTCCACAAATAGCTCATACAGTTGATCACAGCCTCCATAACTTTATAGCTTGGGCAGCCTCACACAACTCTTCTCACAAACTGTTTGCAGGCGACTTTAACCATCCAGTCATTTCTTGGACTCTATCTCCAGTACTACTCATAGATATCAGTCCAAACAGTTCGCACACAAAGTTTGTTGAATGTATCTATAGCGGCTTTCGCAGGCTTCTAATTGATGTGAACTGTTTTACAGGCATGGCAGGACATGCTTCCTCACCAGGGTGAACAGAAACCCGTATTTCCCGATGACGTTTATTGAAGCTCAGTCCTCTATTTTCATAACCATGTCTGGCTATGCCATGTCTGGCTGGCTCTACCATGTCGTAAAGAACTGAAAATATACATTTCCAGTCACAGAACGAATACACATACATTCTCATGGCATTGTCATACACTTCAAGTAATGCTTACAATCAATAAATCATCATAACAGTCGATTTATACCACAATATATAAGAAATAAACAGATCTCACCTCGATCACATCCTGCGAGCGCGCTTCTGTTGTCAGCAATGAGTGACGTGAACAAGTCGCTATAAGCAATATGATCGCCTTTACTATGAAACAACAAGGCATCTACTGATCCTTCTTTACAGTATTTGAACCTTCTAAATATCTTTATATAAATGAGATCAACAAAGGAATGATAAAATATACATACAGTTACATGGCTCCCCTAAATTGTGCAACAATTTACCTTATAAACTAAAAGACAATTTGCCTTAAAACTAATACTGGCACATCATAAGGCACTTAAATTACAAAGGCTCCTTGGCGGGGATACCCTGGTCTTCACCATTATCACATTCCACCAAGAGAACAAGACTGTGGATAGGTCTTTCCATTATGTTTACACATCTTGTACGTTTTCCCTGATTGTCAATATTAGAATCTGCCATCATGAGCTTAACCTTTCTTACAAGACCGTCATTATCAGGCAAAGCTTCTATGACTCTACCCAATCTCCAACTGTTTCTTGGCAGATTGTGATCCTTTACAATGACAACATCATTGACCATAAGATTTCTTCGAGTTTTGGTCCATTTTTTTCAAACTTGCAAGGATTGCATGTACTCTCTTTTCCATCTTGACCAAAACTCATTAGCCAAATATTGCACCCTACGCCATCTTTTTCTACAGTACAAGTCATTTCTCTCAAAGGTGTTTGGAAGAGGCAGCACTACCTTTGTTTTCATAGTCAGCAACATGTTAGGTGTTAAGGGCTCTAAGCCGTCAATCGTTAGAGGACGACCATTAACTATAGTTTCTGCTTCGACTAGAAATGTCCTCAAGGTCTCATCATCTAACTGACCACCATGCTGATCAAGTAACACTGACAATACATTCCTTACTGTTCGTATCTGCCTCTCCCATACACCACCCATATGGCTGGCATTGGGCACATTCATTTTAAATTCTATCCAGTCGCACTGGTCCTTCATAAGTTCTTGTCTTACATTATTTGTCAAACATTTTTTAAGTTCAGTTTTGGCTCCCACAAAGTTCGTTCCTTGGTCACATCTCAACTGTCTAACTGGGCCTCGTCGCCCTACAAAACGACGGTATGCATTGAGGAAAGAGCTTGTATCCATGCTGTTTGCTGTTTCAAGATGTACTGCTCTCGACACCATGCAAGTGAAAAGTACTCCGTATTTCTTCAGCTCGTTTCTACCCTGTTTAACAAAAAAGGGGCCAAAGAAATCAACTGCCGAATAAGTGAATGGAGATGAGGGTTCCAGTCTATCTGTGGGCAAGTCTGCCATCTTTTGTCCTTGTGTGTCACTTCTAACTTTGCGGCAAATAACGCACTTGGAAATATGCCTAGACACAAGTGAAGATCCTCCTATAATCCAATAACCACATGATCTTATCTCATTTAAAGTTATGCCCCTGCCTTGATGACTGACCCTTTCATGGTGATGGCATATGATGAGATCAGTTATGTGTGACTGTTTTGGAAGGATGGCTGGATGTTTTAGGGTGTCTTGAGCGTTAGCCTGTCTTAATCTGCCTCCTACTCTCATTATGCCATCCCTACCTATAAAGGGATCAAGTTTGTATAATGAACTTGTCCTGGCTACTGCTTTACTTCCCCTCTTGTCTTTACTGAATACAGAATCCTCATTGTTACCCTTTAGCATAGTTATTTCGCTTTGAAATGCCTCAACTTGAACTTGTCTTATTATTTCCTTTTCTGATTCTGCTATTTCTGCTACCGTCACTGGTACATATTTACTTTGGCTGACTATAGTGTCACGGTTTCTGATACATTTGAATTTATGCTGAAGCCTCAGGCATACAGCAATTGCTCTCTTAGCATGAAACCACTTAGAAAAATATTCAAGCCTCTTTAAGAGGGGTGAAGGCCTTTGTACATTTGCAGATACAGCATGGCATACAATTTTCTTTACCTCTGGATCGTCATCATCTATAATCTTGCATTGAGGATAGTGAGCAATTTCATTCTGATTCCAAAGGAATTCTGGTCCTTTCCACCAGTTCTTGCTCTTAATTAATTCCTGTACTGTCATTCCTCGAGATGCATGATCAGCTGGGTTATTCTCTGTGTCTACATATTTTCACTGATCAGGTGAGGTTTCGTCTCTAATTTGCTGTACTCTGTTAGCTACATACACATGAAATCTCTTTGACTCATTTGCTATGTAACCAAGGACGACTTTGCTGTCAGACCAAAACACTTCCTTTACATTTTTGTAGTTAAGTTCTTTCCTGAGTAATGCATGAACTCTGACACGACTGCTGCTGTAAGTTCTAATCTGGGAATTGTGATGGATTTTAGAGGCGTGACACGCGATTTTGCCATGACTAAAGCACAGTGTATCTTACCAGTCTCGTTAATCAATTTAATGTAAGAACACTGGCCATATCCATCTTGACAGGCATCTGAAAAGTGATGCAATTCAACATTCTTGACTTCTCCAAATGACTCAGGTTTATAGCATCTAGGTATTCTGAGGTCTTCCAACTTGTGCAACTCATTTCTCCATTTTACCCATTTAGATCTGACATTATCTGGCACCTCGTCATCCCAACTAGACCCACATTTACACAATTCTTGAAGGATTTGTTTGCCCACAAGAATAACAGGTGACACTAGACCTAACGGGTCATATACAGAGCTCACAGTGGACAAAATACCTCTTCTCGTAAGTGGTTTATCCTTCGACTGTATCCTAAATTGAAAAGTGTCAGACTCTATACACCATTGAATTCCCAGAGTTCTTTCCATAGGCAGTGTTTCTTTACTAAGATCTAAATTCTTAGCAACATTCACTCTTTCATGAGGGGATGTCGTTTCTAGTACTTCCCTACTGTTGGACAAGAACTTATGAAGGTTGAAACCTCCCATGCTACATATTGCCTTGCTTTGTTTCATCAGAGTGACGGCTTCATTCACTGTTGCCACTGACTTAAGGCCATCATCAACATAAAAATCTGTTCTTATAAAATTTGCTGCATCAGAACCATACAGATATTCATGGTCATCTGCAGCCTTCTTTAATGCAAAATTGGCAACACTTGGAGACGATGTAGCACTAAACAAGTGAGCCGTCATTCTGTATTCAACAATTTCTTTAGTTACATCCCCATTTTTCCACCAAAGGAACCTAAGCATGTCCCTGTGTTCTGGATTCACCTTCACTTGGTGGTACATTGCTTCTATATCACAAACAAATGCAATAGGTTCCTGCCTAAATCTGCAAAGTACCCCTACCAATTTGTTGGTGAGGTCTGGACCCTGTAACAAATGGCTATTTAAAGACTGACTCTTATAGTTTGCACTGCAGTCAAATACTACTCCCCTGGTTTCCCTGGTTTCTTAGAGTGATACACTCCATGATGTGGAATGTACCAAACCTGACCATCATCCTTATTTAGATCCTTCTTAGGCACAACCTCTGCATAGCCTTTATCTATCATATTATCCAAGAACACTTTATAGCTATTATGGTGTTGTTTATCTTTGTCAAGTCTGTTTTTTAGCTTCATTAATCTATGCTCTGCCAAAGTTTTATTGTTTGGAAGCTTGACATTGTCGTTTTTAAGAGGAAGAGGCAACTCGTAATGCCTGTCTTCCAGCTGATATACTCCAGCTTTCATTTTATTCATAAACCTTTTGTCTTCATACGATAATAGAACATCAGCTGACTTCCTTTCATTGAAATCAAGCTCAAACATATCCTTTACTTGCGAGGGATTTATTATCTCCTTAGTCCTTGATGGAACGACTAAGAAGCTTACCCTTTTTCCTGATTTATCTCGACCTCTTGTACAAATGTTCTAAATACTGTCAGGATATTATCTTCTAAGCCTTGACTAACAGCAACCCTTCCTTGAATGCCCCATCCTAACTCTGTTCTTATCCCACAGGGCTCTCCAGACTCCCCTGTGATTACTTCCCTGTGCTCTATTGCTTCATTACAATTCACTCCAATCAGAAGTCCTATTTCTACATCTGACCTATATGGCATGAGTTTAGAAGCAATTAGAGATAAGTGGGACCACCCTTCTGCTGTCTCCCTCCTAGGAATCTGATCTCGTCGTGCTGGAATATTCTCTCTAGAGTATGCATGTGGAAGCTCTATATCTCGTTCATCATAGATGCCTCGTACTATAAGTCCAGAGACTTTATTACACACAATTGTCTCTTCTCCATTTATTGTGGAAGTTTGCAAAGAAATTTGCGGTCCATTCACTCCCACCTCATCTAAGAGACTTTGCTTCACGAAACAAGCATCAGATTGATTGTCCAACAATGCATACACTAAAACTTTATTCCCTTCATTACCTTCTTGGTACATCCACACTGGTACTATTAAAGTGTGTGTGTCTCCAGCAACTGACTGTTTGACCTTAATCTCATTTATTACAACTGGTCTTTCATCGTTTTTCTTGAGATCAATTACCCGTTCTGGTCTTTCTTGAGTCTGAGATGTTATAGCATCATTATGGAGAACAGTGGGATGGAATCTCTGACATACCTTACATGATTTCTTTCTCCTACAGTCTTTCTTTATGTGACCCCAATTTAAACATCCTGCACATAATCTTTTTTCTTTGATAAATGTAAACTTTGTATCAGGATCAAGTTTTACAAATAGTTTACAATTTTCTAAATCATGCTCCTCTTTACAGTAGCGACAAAATTGTCTCTTTCCTTCCTTTCCTTTAAAGTCTTGTTTCATAGTCTCTACGTTTACTTTACTGTTAAAGGAACTAGCTGTCCTTTCCTCAGATGGTTTTGTAATGAAACCTTTACTTCCTCTAAATTTAGTCATGGTATATGACCTATTACTCTTATTCCTGTTCAAGCTTGCATTGCCTTTACCACTGTCATTTGCTTCCATGACCACAGCATTGTATGAAGTAAAAGGATCACATGCTGCACGAGCTTGTGAGTTGATGAATTTAGAAAACCTTTCAAAGGGTGGGTACTGCCCTGGCCCATACTGAGAACTGCTATAACAATGTTTACTTATTTTCGCATTCCAACTATTAATTATGGATCTAGGAAGTTTTGTTAGTAATTTTCTATGTTCCCTGGGATCATTAAGGAATGACAAGTGAGGAATAGAATGCATAGCTGCCCTACAACATTCTAAAAAATCTGAAAACTTCATTAGGGCTGGAACATCGTCTTGAGGAATTTGTGGCTATCCTGACAACCTTTTCATGTAAGCATTGGCAACTACACTTTCATTTCCAAATCTTTGCCAGAGAATTCTCTTTGCTGTGTCATAATCTTGGTTAGTATTTAAATACATTAACATTCTTATGGCTTCCTTTGCCTCATCACTTGTATATTTGTCAAGATATGCAAGTCTCTCTGATGCATCAGTTGTCCTAGCTTCCACAAAAGTTTTAAACTTTTTTTATCCAGAGTGGAAATTCCATGGGTTCTCCACTGAAAATTGGAGGCTCTATTGGAGGTAAACTCCATCCTTGAACAGTTATATAAGTAACAGGATTACTACCAGGAGTGGAAAGAGACTGACAGGACTGTTTGACATTATTAGTAGGAGTATAGTTACTAGGAGGTATGAAACTATAAGCTAAGGGGTTGAGATTCATTGCTTGAGCATTAACGTTTGTACTTCTACTAACACCTAATCCTTCCTCATTGATTAGACTATGAGATTTACCATTAGATCCATGTTTAGGGAAGAATGTAACACATTTATGAGGCATGGCTTCATCTATCTCTGAATCAGACTGCAGTGGCGATACATCTTTGCTTTGTACCTCTAAATATTGTTGAAGATGTTGCCTCCCTACACTTTCATCATCACTTGGAAGCATCCCTCTATCATCCTCTTCAACTTCATTTAGAGCTTCAAGTTCTGCACTGACAGCTGCTATGTCTCTCATTTTTTCTCTTTTGGCTAACTCAGCTGTACTTCTTGCCACTAACGCCTGTGCCTCAGCTACATTATCTTGATGTTCTATTTCCGCTTTAAGCATGGCCAATTTAGCTGCCGCTTCTTGCCTTCTTAGTAATGATGCAGAGGAAGCCTTAGATGCTTTAGAATGTCTACTAGAACCTTTACTAGCATGAGAAAATACAGATTCTTTATCACTTAGTATCTCCAATTTCTTACTCTTTAAATCCTTTACAGTTTCTTGGTGAATCTGTTCATCTACTTTAAGGTTCTCTAACTCATCTAACTCATCCGACTCTTTTTGCTTAAGATCTTTAAGTTCCATACATGCACTAACATAGTTAGCATACAATTCCATTTCTTCATCAGACATTTTGATTAAGTGCATGAGACAGGATGCTTCTTCCATACCTTTACCAATTCTGTTTACAAATTTTTTCCATTTGCGTTGAAAGAACCCCACCTTCTGTTTAACTTGACTAATTTTATACTCCCTCCCCTTAGCGGTTGGCAATCTCTCCCTAGCACCTCCAAAACTCTGTACGCCTCTACCCGCCTGCCATTCCCTCTCATCTTCAATCAGACCACCTACGGCAACTTTCTCCTCAATATTAGACATTATTAAAAAATATACTGAGGGAGTAGCTACACTGAACAAATATCCTAACTTCTAGATTGCCCACTCTATTCAAATCTATTTTAGGGCAATATATAACAACAACGCCACCCCCACAGCCTCCATCTTATAATGCATCAAGGTCACAGGCAAGAGATTGTAGCTACACTGTAACAGTTCCTATATGGTAATATAGGAACTGTTACAGTGTAGCTACAATCTCTTGCCTGTGACCTTGATGCATTATAAGATGGAGGCTGTGGGGGTGGCGTTGTTGTGGGTGCGGCTTGTATCCGGGGCAGAAATGCTGACACAAGGGATTTCTTGGGGTGAGGTGGCGTCCCCTCGTCTCGTAGCAATCTTCACATTTGTTGAGACGAGTTCTTTACTTTAGCGGCTTTCGCAGGCTTCTAATTGATGTGAACTGTTTTACAGGCATGGCAGGACATGCTTCCTCCCCAGGGTGAACAGAAACCCGTATTTCCCAATGACGTTTATTGAAGCTCAGTCCTCTATTTTCATAACCATGTCTGGCTATGCCATGTCTGGCTGGCTCTACCATGTCGTAAAGAACTGAAAATATACATTTCCAGTCACAGAACGAATACACATACATTCTCATGGCATTGTCATACACTTCAAGTAATGCTTACAATCAATAAATCATCATAACAGTCAATTTATACCACAATATATAAGAAATAAACAGATCTCACCTCGATCACATCCTGCGAGCGCGCTTCTGTTGTCAGCAATGAGTGACGTGAACAAGTCGCTATAAGCAATGTGATCGCCTTTATTATGAAACAACAAGGCATCTACTGATCCTTCTTTACAGTATTTGAACCTTCTAAATATCTTTATATAAATGAGATCAACAAAGGAATGATAAAATATACATATAGTTATAGTATCAGACTCTTACTTGCGTAAATCACTGTTTCGTCCTCTCCATCCAAAAACCCTTCATTCCCACAGGTCCGCAGGCTTGTTGGGAGTGATGCCAATATCTTGCAATATATACATTTGCGACAGAAATGAATGTCAAAATCATTTAAAATGTATCAAAATCTATATGGAAATTGTGTTGTTTATATGCAGATGCATTCTGGTGTCGATGTAAATGTTTACCAAAACAACACTTAGCAGGTAGATTATACATACCCACGTCTCTTTAATGGTATACAAAGCATAAAACAGTATTTAGCAGGGTAGATTATTCATACCCACGTACTTTCAGTGATATACAAATCAGGAGTAATGCTAAAATTCTTGATAGGCACAGCTTACAGGTATGGCAGCTGTATCCTCATAATACTCGAGGTATAGATTCGAAAGACGATCCAGTCTGTTTTTTTGGACAAAGCAATATTTTTCTTATAGATTCTGATGTTTTGAATTAATCTGATGTTTGGGTAATAGTGTAGAATAAGGCCTTCTGTCCTTTCTTTTTTTCTCTCCTTCCCTACATACTCTCCATAGTGTAGTCAACACATCTGTGAAGGTTTTAGGGGGTCACCATTATTTACATCGCAAAACATGTTTGAAGTTGTTAGGTTGGTTAGGTTATGTGAAGTTATGGTTACGATAAGGCTGTTAGGTTATGTTAAGGTTATGTAAGGTTATGTTAGGTACGGTTCAGTTAGGTTCGGTTGTATATAAATTTTTTAATTTTACCGAAAAGTTAGGATTCGAACCCTTAATTTTTTTTCTGGATTTGGGTTATAAAATGTAAAAATCTTATAAAAACGAACCTAGCTAAGCCGAGCTTAACCTAACCATAACCTAACCTAACCTAACCAACATAACATAACATAACTTCAAAGACGTTTTGCTAGGTAAATAATGATGAACCCCGCCTGAAACCTTCACAGATGTGTTGAGTACACTATGTATAGTATGTAAGGAACAAGAGAAAAAAAAAGGGCAGAAGGCCTTATTCTGCATTTTTACCGATGTTTGTTTGTTATGCCATGCAATTTTTTTCCCCAAGGTAAAAATTGCCACAAAAGTCAGATTAATTAAAAACCATCAAAATCAATAAGAAAAAAGCCTAAACAAACCTAATCATACCTAACCTAACCAAAGCAAACCTAATTAAATCTAACCAAACCTAACCTATTGGGTCGTCACGAATATTTACCTAGTTTAGGTTTGGTTTGGTTAGGTTAGGTTACATTTGCTTAGGTTAGGTTAGGTTTAATTAGATTTGCTTAGGTTAGGTTTTTTTGTTGTTATATGATGTTACGATGTTACCACCTCCCCTTGGTCATGCTCTGGGGTTTTAAATTATGTTATTACGTGGATCGGTATTCGCTGCCACCACCTATTTTGAAGAAAATATGAACCCTTTCGAAAGTAGGCCACTGGTCGTTGTTGTTGTAATTTTGGTTATAATAAATCTTAGCTACAAGGAGTCACTCTGGTTACCACATATGTCACTAACGAAATAACTTCTAATTTTGGTATACTTATTATTTGCCAAAGAGTAAGAGTTACTTTTCACATCATAATGTAGTTAATAGTTTGTTAGACCAACAAATAAAAAGAGCACGAAAAAAAAATTACAATAAACTCAATAATGTTACACAAACTTTGGTAATTTGAGTGACACGTTCAGTTTATTTGGTACAATAACTTCAATAATACTGTTGGCCACGTTAAATTTAACTTCGCTTAACACAGAATATTTTCGAAACGACCTTTTCCTGGTCTTAACACTGCCTAACTTAATCTCACTTTCAGATTTCAGAAGTTGTTCCTAATCAAGTCACATAACAAGATTAATATAATACTATTCCAAATAATATCATACACTACAGGGAAACACGTTAAAAAGGGAACAGGTGTGTCTGTGAATGTGTATAGTAAATAATGACATATATCTAAGGGAGGAAGGAACCATGCGGTCTGAGCCGAGATGCCGCCACATAATAAAGATGAAAAAATTGCTATTATCAATTGATAATCAGAATTAAAAGGGCTTTAAATTATTTGACATATTCAAAGGGAAGATTATTTGATATGAAAGCAACACTGAGATATAAAGTGAGATTAGAGAGAATGAATGAAACAAGACTAGCAAGAAAGGTATACTTGTGGACTAGAAGATAGCAAATGGGGAAACAAATGTGGGAAAATGATAGACAAGAGTAGTATGTTAGTTAGGAGGGTGCACAGATGTTTTGAAGATAGACAGAATGTTGTTGAATGGAGAATGACAGATAGAAACAGAGAGGGGGTGTGATGCCTCCAATTTAATCTCAAATAGGCCTACTGAATGTACCTTTTTGTTTTGTTTAGTCTGCCCTTAGAGCCTGTATTCCCAAGGTGATACTGCATTATATAAATGTTTTTACTCACACATCATTCATAATTTTATACTATATGTTTATATTAATGTTTATATTAGAATTGTTTCTCCAAACTTTCAAATCTTATGCAGTCATGCCCCCCCCAAGACAGTTTTCTATGGAAAGAAATTAATATCATAATCTAATCACTATTAATAGTTATTAACTTGTCAAAATGCTCTCCATAGTCTAATATAATTAACCTACTTAGTTATCTTCCCACAAAACTTTGTTAAAAATGATGTAATATTGCATCATGTGAGGCGATCACGCCCCGGGGCCCGTTGACGTGCAAAAAGTCACGTAGACCAAAATTTTCCCCTATATATTAATCCAGAGATCAGGTTCAATAGATATCTAAATGTCACTTATTTAGCGTCAAAATTAATTTCCTATAAACTGATAACTATTTCACGTCTCAATAACCAATTAAGAATAAGATCAAAGGAGGAATATCCTCGAAACCCCCCCCTTCCCCCTTCTCATCTCCCGCGGTTTTCCTAGCGAGGGCGTTATTGGAGGCTAAGCTGTTATCACGTCCACAGGTGAGTGACATCGCTCTCGAAATTTCTCAATATTTGTGAAATCCAATGCCTCTCGCCATTATTATATAGTCCATAATCTTCCCCAGTAGTCTGACAATACATGTAAACCTCTGTTGAGATGTATTACAAGTGGATAATACCAATTTCCTTCTCTTCAAGAAGGACAACGTGGTTTCAAAACCGCATGGCCTCCTGTGCCCCCTGTTCCCCTTCAAAATAATATTTCATGGTGTATAATATATATTTTTCATGGTAATTTGTATGTTATTGTGACTGTGTATTAACTTCTGAGTTAAGGAAATGAATTATACCGTTATTGGAGGCTAAGCTGTTATCACGTCCACAGGGAAAGAATGCCTCCACGACAGTTACACCAATTTCTCATTTACTTTCTTTTGTTTTTGTAGTTAATTTCCCTGAGAAAGCCAATGCCAAAACTTTCCGAGTTAAGCTTTAGGGAACTATGTGTCACGTAGGACGGTCTGATAGGCCCAGCCCATGTATTCAGGAGTAGGGATCGCGTATTCCTATCTAGTGAGGAAGAATTATCCTATGTCTGCATAACCAGAAACATTGAGATCACCTTACTTTCGGAAATCCCCTGAGAAAAGGTTCTTTAACTGTTCTCAGGCCCAGTTAGAAAATTATAACATTTTTAAGGTGATATTTTTCAGGGAAGGGAGTCAAGGGTATAACTTGTAATGAGTGAAGAGTTTGGTATCTCGGGGTGAGATAAGTATTGCCAACTCTGTGTGTTTATTTTCTTTTTGAGGAAGGTGATGTTTTTCTGCCATGAGCCATTAAGTTGTCTGATACTATAACTAAGCCGTGTTTCTAAGACTCAATGATCAACCTGTGATATTCAAAGTATACCATAAATAAATAACCCAAGTAAAATTCTGAGAAAGTGATTCCGTGTTAATACTAACCTCCGTTGGTGTGGGAAGTGCTCAACACTCTTGAAAAAGGATATGAAACAAATCCACGAATCCATGTGCCTTATTGAAACTCAGTCCACTCTACCAAATAACTAAATTGTTAAATCAGTTCCCCTTTTCTTTTCATTGGTCGCCTATATTTCCCTGGTAGTAATTATTTTCTCTTTCGAATATTTTAACTTCCCTTTAGGAAGAAACTAAATTCCCTGAGAATCCCCTAATTCTCATTAAACCTTTGGGGGTGGTGGCAGCTTTCTTTTCTTAATATTCAGGGAAATATCCAACATCAGGGACCATTAATAAATATAATTAATCAAAGTAAATATCTTTTTAATTGCCATGAGAGTTCCCCATTAGAAGTTAATTTAATGACAAGGCACCACACTGGTGGTCCTTCAGCAGTGAAGTGAAAGTAAAACAAATTAATTAGGTAAAGAAATTAATCAACCAATAACATCATTTAAATAAATAACGTACCTCTGAACCAGCCCCTCCCCCCCCCCGGGCACCACACTGGTGGCTTAAGCGGTGGGATTCAAAGTGTTTTGAGCACTGCCTAACATTGCCACAACAAGGGAGAATGTGGAAAATTTCGGTAGTGGATCATTTCAGTAGGTTCGTGAAATTATACCCACTTAAAACAAAACACACACACACTGTCGTGGAGAGCATGGAGCAGTACCTCGCAGACTTCGGCACCCCCCAGTCTGTGGTCCACGACAACGGGTTGGAGTTTGTGTCCCGGCAGTTCCAAGACCTCTGCCGGAGGCATCGGATTGCCAACTGCCATACAACCCCATATCATCCCCGAGGGAACAGCACCACGGAGAGGCTCCATTCGTCCCTCAAGACGGTACTGGCTATCCTATGTGCAGGGTACCTATCAAGTGGCCGCAGTATCTGGCGTCCTGCCAGACAGTACTCAACCATGCTGTGCACTCTTCAACGGCCGTCCAGCCTTTCTTCGCCTTCTTTGGACGCCATGCCCCTCGTCAAGTGGATTCCCCCCTCCCCAGTATTGCAGGAGACCCCGAAGGACTAGAGGTGGCTAAGGAGGTGATCAAACAGACCCATCTCAAACAGACACGACGGTACCGAGAAGTGGCGAACAGGAAAAGAACTAACCAAGCCGTCAGTGTTGGACAATTGGTGTGGGTCAGAAAGGAAGTGACACTGCCAGGTACTAGCAGGAAACTGAACCCTAAGTGGACCGGTCCCTACAAGACTATAGAAATCATTAGGGATGGTGGTGCTTACCTGCTAGAGAACGTCTTTACCAGACAAAAGGTGCAAAGGGCGGCTGAGAAAGTGAAGCCGTATGTGGGTACCGAGGAATGGTTATTAGCCCCCTTGGAAGTGCCATGTGCCAAGGAAGACAATGAAGAACCAATGCCTCCACGGCTTAGGAAAAGACCTCGAAGATATATCGAGGAGTGTTAGGTACAGTGGCTGGGCAGAAACAACCCCAAAGACTATGCCACCATGGGTATTAATTTTAAGGTGTAGAGGAACAGGTTTGGACAATTAGTGGTGCTAAGTTGCAGTGCCCTTGGAGATATGTTGTTGATGAATCGACCCAGGTGTGACAGGTCGATAGACTATCCACCTTAATTCCCCCGGGCCTAGTTTGAGCCCTGAAGGAGTGGTGAACTTTTGAAGTAGAAGATAAGTTCACAGGATTGTGTGTAGTTCACACAATGGACTAGTTCAGGAAGCTGTAGGCCACTTTAACGTGAGGGAATCAGACCTGGTAGTAGTGTGATTAGGCCTCTAAGCTACAGTCTGCCGGTGTTAGGAGGTGGAGGAGACATCAGGACGTAGCCTAAGCTCTGTCAAATGCTTCCTGTATGACCACTTGCTGCGGAAACGAATGAAGGGTGATTGAATGCGAATGTTATGAGAAAATGAAGATGAATGACTGAGAATTTATGTTATTGTTTGTTTTGGTGTGAAAGCCAAGGGTAGGGAAGGTTCAACTTAGCTACCGAGTGTCCGGGATCTTGTACAGTTGACGAGATCATCCATACTTCTCTCATGAGTATGTGGACTGGGGTGTGCCCTACAATAATCTGAACTACAGCCAAGTAGCAGCAGTAGCCAGGCAATTGGTTTCTCAGGAACCACATATTACGTTGCCAGTGTTTTAGCCAGGAAGGGCTGCAGAAGTAGTGAAGTGATGGGGAAGGTCGAGTGAATGTTAGACTGATGGAAAACCAAGGTGGGTTGTAGCCCTAGTGACCACTAAACCAGTTCCTAAATTGTAAACCTGTTAGGATGTACTTTTTTGAATTATTAGTGAGTAAAAACATTTCACCCGGAGGGAAAAGTCGTGTGATGCCTCCAATTTAATCTCAAATAGGCCTACTGAATGTACCTTTTTGTTTTGTTTAGTCTGCCCTTAGATTCTGTATTCCCAAGGTGATACTGCATTATATAAATGTTTTTACTCACACATCATTCATAATTTTATATTAATGTTTATATTAGAATTGTTTCTCCAAACTTTCAAATCTTATGCAGTCATCCCCCCCCCAAGACAGTTTTCTATGGAAAGAAATTAATATCATAATCTAATCACTATTAATAGTTATTAACTTGTCAAAATGCTCTCCATAGTCTAATATAATTAACCTACTTAGTTATCTTCCCACAAAACTTTGTTAAAAATGATGTAATATTGCATCATGTGAGGCGATCACGCCCCGGGGCCCGTTGACGTGCAAAAAGTCACGTAGACCAAAATTTTCCCCTATATATTAATCCAGAGATCAGGTTCAATAGATATCTAAATGTCACTTATTTAGCGTCAAAATTAATTTCCTATAAACTGATAACTATTTCACGTCTCAATAACCAATTAAGAATAAGATCAAAGGAGGAATATCCTCGAAACCCCCCCCTTCCCCCTTCTCATCTCCCGCGGTTTTCCTAGCGAGGGCGTTATTGGAGGCTAAGCTGTTATCACGTCCACAGGTGAGTGACATCGCTCTCGAAATTTCTCAATATTTGTGAAATCCAATGCCTCTCGCCATTATTATATAGTCCATAATCTTCCCCAGTAGTCTGACAATACATGTAAACCTCTGTTGAGATGTATTACAAGTGGATAATACCAATTTCCTTCTCTTCAAGAAGGACAACGTGGTTTCAAAACCGCATGGCCTCCTGTGCCCCCTGTTCCCCTTCAAAATAATATTTCATGGTGTATAATATATATTTTTCATGGTAATTTGTATGTTATTGTGACTGTGTATTAACTTCTGAGTTAAGGAAATGAATTATACCGTTATTGGAGGCTAAGCTGTTATCACGTCCACAGGGAAAGAATGCCTCCACGACAGTTACACCAATTTCTCATTTACTTTCTTTTGTTTTTGTAGTTAATTTCCCTGAGAAAGCCAATGCCAAAACTTTCCGAGTTAAGCTTTAGGGAACTATGTGTCACGTAGGACGGTCTGATAGGCCCAGCCCATGTATTCAGGAGTAGGGATCGCGTATTCCTATCTAGTGAGGAAGAATTATCCTATGTCTGCATAACCAGAAACATTGAGATCACCTTACTTTCGGAAATCCCCTGAGAAAAGGTTCTTTAACTGTTCTCAGGCCCAGTTAGAAAATTATAACATTTTTAAGGTGATATTTTTCAGGGAAGGGAGTCAAGGGTATAACTTGTAATGAGTGAAGAGTTTGGTATCTCGGGGTGAGATAAGTATTGCCAACTCTGTGTGTTTATTTTCTTTTTGAGGAAGGTGATGTTTTTCTGCCATGAGCCATTAAGTTGTCTGATACTATAACTAAGCCGTGTTTCTAAGACTCAATGATCAACCTGTGATATTCAAAGTATACCATAAATAAATAACCCAAGTAAAATTCTGAGAAAGTGATTCCGTGTTAATACTAACCTCCGTTGGTGTGGGAAGTGCTCAACACTCTTGAAAAAGGATATGAAACAAATCCACGAATCCATGTGCCTTATTGAAACTCAGTCCACTCTACCAAATAACTAAATTGTTAAATCAGTTCCCCTTTTCTTTTCATTGGTCGCCTATATTTCCCTGGTAGTAATTATTTTCTCTTTCGAATATTTTAACTTCCCTTTAGGAAGAAACTAAATTCCCTGAGAATCCCCTAATTCTCATTAAACCTTTGGGGGTGGTGGCAGCTTTCTTTTCTTAATATTCAGGGAAATATCCAACATCAGGGACCATTAATAAATATAATTAATCAAAGTAAATATCTTTTTAATTGCCATGAGAGTTCCCCATTAGAAGTTAATTTAATGACAAGGCACCACACTGGTGGTCCTTCAGTAGTGAAGTGAAAGTAAAACAAATTAATTAGGTAAAGAAATTAATCAACCAATAACATCATTTAAATAAATAACGTACCTCTGAACCAGCCCCTCCCCCCCCCCCGGGCACCACACTGGTGGCTTAAGCGGTGGGATTCAAAGTGTTTTGAGCACTGCCTAACATTGCCACAACAAGGGAGAATGTGGAAAATTTCGGTAGTGGATCATTTCAGTAGGTTCGTGAAATTATACCCACTTAAAACAAAACACACACACACTGTCGTGGAGAGCATGGAGCAGTACCTCGCAGACTTCGGCACCCCCCAGTCTGTGGTCCACGACAACGGGTTGGAGTTTGTGTCCCGGCAGTTCCAAGACCTCTGCCGGAGGCATCGGATTGCCAACTGCCATACAACCCCATATCATCCCCGAGGGAACAGCACCACGGAGAGGCTCCATTCGTCCCTCAAGACGGTACTGGCTATCCTATGTGCAGGGTACCTATCAAGTGGCCGCAGTATCTGGCGTCCTGCCAGACAGTACTCAACCATGCTGTGCACTCTTCAACGGCCGTCCAGCCTTTCTTCGCCTTCTTTGGACGCCATGCCCCTCGTCAAGTGGATTCCCCCCTCCCCAGTATTGCAGGAGACCCCGAAGGACTAGAGGTGGCTAAGGAGGTGATCAAACAGACCCATCTCAAACAGACACGACGGTACCGAGAAGTGGCGAACAGGAAAAGAACTAACCAAGCCGTCAGTGTTGGACAATTGGTGTGGGTCAGAAAGGAAGTGACACTGCCAGGTACTAGCAGGAAACTGAACCCTAAGTGGACCGGTCCCTACAAGACTATAGAAATCATTAGGGATGGTGGTGCTTACCTGCTAGAGAACGTCTTTACCAGACAAAAGGTGCAAAGGGCGGCTGAGAAAGTGAAGCCGTATGTGGGTACCGAGGAATGGTTATTAGCCCCCTTGGAAGTGCCATGTGCCAAGGAAGACAATGAAGAACCAATGCCTCCACGGCTTAGGAAAAGACCTCGAAGATATATCGAGGAGTGTTAGGTACAGTGGCTGGGCAGAAACAACCCCAAAGACTATGCCACCATGGGTATTAATTTTAAGGTGTAGAGGAACAGGTTTGGACAATTAGTGGTGCTAAGTTGCAGTGCCCTTGGAGATATGTTGTTGATGAATCGACCCAGGTGTGACAGGTCGATAGACTATCCACCTTAATTCCCCCGGGCCTAGTTTGAGCCCTGAAGGAGTGGTGAACTTTTGAAGTAGAAGATAAGTTCACAGGATTGTGTGTAGTTCACACAATGGACTAGTTCAGGAAGCTGTAGGCCACTTTAACGTGAGGGAATCAGACCTGGTAGTAGTGTGATTAGGCCTCTAAGCTACAGTCTGCCGGTGTTAGGAGGTGGAGGAGACATCAGGACGTAGCCTAAGCTCTGTCAAATGCTTCCTGTATGACCACTTGCTGCGGAAACGAATGAAGGGTGATTGAATGCGAATGTTATGAGAAAATGAAGATGAATGACTGAGAATTTATGTTATTGTTTGTTTTGGTGTGAAAGCCAAGGATAGGGAAGGTTCAACTTAGCTACCGAGTGTCCGGGATCTTGTACAGTTGACGAGATCATCCATACTTCTCTCATGAGTATGTGGACTGGGGTGTGCCCTACAATAATCTGAACTACAGCCAAGTAGCAGCAGTAGCCAGGCAATTGGTTTCTCAGGAACCACATATTACGTTGCCAGTGTTTTAGCCAGGAAGGGCTGCAGAAGTAGTGAAGTGATGGGGAAGGTCGAGTGAATGTTAGACTGATGGAAAACCAAGGTGGGTTGTAGCCCTAGTGACCACTAAACCAGTTCCTAAATTGTAAACCTGTTAGGATGTACTTTTTTGAATTATTAGTGAGTAAAAACATTTCACCCGGAGGGAAAAGTCGTGTGATGCCTCCAATTTAATCTCAAATAGGCCTACTGAATGTACCTTTTTGTTTTGTTTAGTCTGCCCTTAGATTCTGTATTCCCAAGGTGATACTGCATTATATAAATGTTTTTACTCACACATCATTCATAATTTTATATTAATGTTTATATTAGAATTGTTTCTCCAAACTTTCAAATCTTATGCAGTCATCCCCCCCCCCAAGACAGTTTTCTATGGAAAGAAATTAATATCATAATCTAATCACTATTAATAGTTATTAACTTGTCAAAATGCTCTCCATAGTCTAATATAATTAACCTACTTAGTTATCTTCCCACAAAACTTTGTTAAAAATGATGTAATATTGCATCATGTGAGGCGATCACGCCCCGGGGCCCGTTGACGTGCAAAAAGTCACGTAGACCAAAATTTTCCCCTATATATTAATCCAGAGATCAGGTTCAATAGATATCTAAATGTCACTTATTTAGCGTCAAAATTAATTTCCTATAAACTGATAACTATTTCACGTCTCAATAACCAATTAAGAATAAGATCAAAGGAGGAATATCCTCGAAACCCCCCCCTTCCCCCTTCTCATCTCCCGCGGTTTTCCTAGCGAGGGCGTTATTGGAGGCTAAGCTGTTATCACGTCCACAGGTGAGTGACATCGCTCTCGAAATTTCTCAATATTTGTGAAATCCAATGCCTCTCGCCATTATTATATAGTCCATAATCTTCCCCAGTAGTCTGACAATACATGTAAACCTCTGTTGAGATGTATTACAAGTGGATAATACCAATTTCCTTCTCTTCAAGAAGGACAACGTGGTTTCAAAACCGCATGGCCTCCTGTGCCCCCTGTTCCCCTTCAAAATAATATTTCATGGTGTATAATATATATTTTTCATGGTAATTTGTATGTTATTGTGACTGTGTATTAACTTCTGAGTTAAGGAAATGAATTATACCGTTATTGGAGGCTAAGCTGTTATCACGTCCACAGGGAAAGAATGCCTCCACGACAGTTACACCAATTTCTCATTTACTTTCTTTTGTTTTTGTAGTTAATTTCCCTGAGAAAGCCAATGCCAAAACTTTCCGAGTTAAGCTTTAGGGAACTATGTGTCACGTAGGACGGTCTGATAGGCCCAGCCCATGTATTCAGGAGTAGGGATCGCGTATTCCTATCTAGTGAGGAAGAATTATCCTATGTCTGCATAACCAGAAACATTGAGATCACCTTACTTTCGGAAATCCCCTGAGAAAAGGTTCTTTAACTGTTCTCAGGCCCAGTTAGAAAATTATAACATTTTTAAGGTGATATTTTTCAGGGAAGGGAGTCAAGGGTATAACTTGTAATGAGTGAAGAGTTTGGTATCTCGGGGTGAGATAAGTATTGCCAACTCTGTGTGTTTATTTTCTTTTTGAGGTAGGTGATGTTTTTCTGCCATGAGCCATTAAGTTGTCTGATAATATAACTAAGCCGTGTTTCTAAGACTCAATGATCAACCTGTGATATTCAAAGTATACCATAAATAAATAACCCAAGTAAAATTCTGAGAAAGTGATTCCGTGTTAATACTAACCTCCGTTGGTGTGGGAAGTGCTCAACACTCTTGAAAAAGGATATGAAACAAATCCACGAATCCATGTGCCTTATTGAAACTCAGTCCACTCTACCAAATAACTAAATTGTTAAATCAGTTCCCCTTTTCTTTTCATTGGTCGCCTATATTTCCCTGGTAGTAATTATTTTCTCTTTCGAATATTTTAACTTCCCTTTAGGAAGAAACTAAATTCCCTGAGAATCCCCTAATTCTCATTAAACCTTTGGGGGTGGTGGCAGCTTTCTTTTCTTAATATTCAGGGAAATATCCAACATCAGGGACCATTAATAAATATAATTAATCAAAGTAAATATCTTTTTAATTGCCATGAGAGTTCCCCATTAGAAGTTAATTTAATGACAAGGCACCACACTGGTGGTCCTTCAGCAGTGAAGTGAAAGTAAAACAAATTAATTAGGTAAAGAAATTAATCAACCAATAACATCATTTAAATAAATAACGTACCTCTGAACCAGCCCCTCCCCCCCCCCCGGGCACCACACTGGTGGCTTAAGCGGTGGGATTCAAAGTGTTTTGAGCACTGCCTAACATTGCCACAACAAGGGAGAATGTGGAAAATTTCGGTAGTGGATCATTTCAGTAGGTTCGTGAAATTATACCCACTTAAAACAAAACACACACACACTGTCGTGGAGAGCATGGAGCAGTACCTCGCAGACTTCGGCACCCCCCAGTCTGTGGTCCACGACAACGGGTTGGAGTTTGTGTCCCGGCAGTTCCAAGACCTCTGCCGGAGGCATCGGATTGCCAACTGCCATACAACCCCATATCATCCCCGAGGGAACAGCACCACGGAGAGGCTCCATTCGTCCCTCAAGACGGTACTGGCTATCCTATGTGCAGGGTACCTATCAAGTGGCCGCAGTATCTGGCGTCCTGCCAGACAGTACTCAACCATGCTGTGCACTCTTCAACGGCCGTCCAGCCTTTCTTCGCCTTCTTTGGACGCCATGCCCCTCGTCAAGTGGATTCCCCCCTCCCCAGTATTGCAGGAGACCCCGAAGGACTAGAGGTGGCTAAGGAGGTGATCAAACAGACCCATCTCAAACAGACACGACGGTACCGAGAAGTGGCGAACAGGAAAAGAACTAACCAAGCCGTCAGTGTTGGACAATTGGTGTGGGTCAGAAAGGAAGTGACACTGCCAGGTACTAGCAGGAAACTGAACCCTAAGTGGACCGGTCCCTACAAGACTATAGAAATCATTAGGGATGGTGGTGCTTACCTGCTAGAGAACGTCTTTACCAGACAAAAGGTGCAAAGGGCGGCTGAGAAAGTGAAGCCGTATGTGGGTACCGAGGAATGGTTATTAGCCCCCTTGGAAGTGCCATGTGCCAAGGAAGACAATGAAGAACCAATGCCTCCACGGCTTAGGAAAAGACCTCGAAGATATATCGAGGAGTGTTAGGTACAGTGGCTGGGCAGAAACAACCCCAAAGACTATGCCACCATGGGTATTAATTTTAAGGTGTAGAGGAACAGGTTTGGACAATTAGTGGTGCTAAGTTGCAGTGCCCTTGGAGATATGTTGTTGATGAATCGACCCAGGTGTGACAGGTCGATAGACTATCCACCTTAATTCCCCCGGGCCTAGTTTGAGCCCTGAAGGAGTGGTGAACTTTTGAAGTAGAAGATAAGTTCACAGGATTGTGTGTAGTTCACACAATGGACTAGTTCAGGAAGCTGTAGGCCACTTTAACGTGAGGGAATCAGACCTGGTAGTAGTGTGATTAGGCCTCTAAGCTACAGTCTGCCGGTGTTAGGAGGTGGAGGAGACATCAGGACGTAGCCTAAGCTCTGTCAAATGCTTCCTGTATGACCACTTGCTGCGGAAACGAATGAAGGGTGATTGAATGCGAATGTTATGAGAAAATGAAGATGAATGACTGAGAATTTATGTTATTGTTTCTTTTGGTGTGAAAGCCAAGGGTAGGGAAGGTTCAACTTAGCTACCGAGTGTCCGGGATCTTGTACAGTTGACGAGATCATCCATACTTCTCTCATGAGTATGTGGACTGGGGTGTGCCCTACAATAATCTGAACTACAGCCAAGTAGCAGCAGTAGCCAGGCAATTGGTTTCTCAGGAACCACATATTACGTTGCCAGTGTTTTAGCCAGGAAGGGCTGCAGAAGTAGTGAAGTGATGGGGAAGGTCGAGTGAATGTTAGACTGATGGAAAACCAAGGTGGGTTGTAGCCCTAGTGACCACTAAACCAGTTCCTAAATTGTAAACCTGTTAGGATGTACTTTTTTGAATTATTAGTGAGTAAAAACATTTCACCCGGAGGGAAAAGTCGTGTGATGCCTCCAATTTAATCTCAAATAGGCCTACTGAATGTACCTTTTTGTTTTGTTTAGTCTGCCCTTAGATTCTGTATTCCCAAGGTGATACTGCATTATATAAATGTTTTTACTCACACATCATTCATAATTTTATATTAATGTTTATATTAGAATTGTTTCTCCAAACTTTCAAATCTTATGCAGTCATCCCCCCCCCAAGACAGTTTTCTATGGAAAGAAATTAATATCATAATCTAATCACTATTAATAGTTATTAACTTGTCAAAATGCTCTCCATAGTCTAATATAATTAACCTACTTAGTTATCTTCCCACAAAACTTTGTTAAAAATGATGTAATATTGCATCATGTGAGGCGATCACGCCCCGGGGCCCGTTGACGTGCAAAAAGTCACGTAGACCAAAATTTTCCCCTATATATTAATCCAGAGATCAGGTTCAATAGATATCTAAATGTCACTTATTTAGCGTCAAAATTAATTTCCTATAAACTGATAACTATTTCACGTCTCAATAACCAATTAAGAATAAGATCAAAGGAGGAATATCCTCGAAACCCCCCCCTTCCCCCTTCTCATCTCCCGCGGTTTTCCTAGCGAGGGCGTTATTGGAGGCTAAGCTGTTATCACGTCCACAGGTGAGTGACATCGCTCTCGAAATTTCTCAATATTTGTGAAATCCAATGCCTCTCGCCATTATTATATAGTCCATAATCTTCCCCAGTAGTCTGACAATACATGTAAACCTCTGTTGAGATGTATTACAAGTGGATAATACCAATTTCCTTCTCTTCAAGAAGGACAACGTGGTTTCAAAACCGCATGGCCTCCTGTGCCCCCTGTTCCCCTTCAAAATAATATTTCATGGTGTATAATATATATTTTTCATGGTAATTTGTATGTTATTGTGACTGTGTATTAACTTCTGAGTTAAGGAAATGAATTATACCGTTATTGGAGGCTAAGCTGTTATCACGTCCACAGGGAAAGAATGCCTCCACGACAGTTACACCAATTTCTCATTTACTTTCTTTTGTTTTTGTAGTTAATTTCCCTGAGAAAGCCAATGCCAAAACTTTCCGAGTTAAGCTTTAGGGAACTATGTGTCACGTAGGACGGTCTGATAGGCCCAGCCCATGTATTCAGGAGTAGGGATCGCGTATTCCTATCTAGTGAGGAAGAATTATCCTATGTCTGCATAACCAGAAACATTGAGATCACCTTACTTTCGGAAATCCCCTGAGAAAAGGTTCTTTAACTGTTCTCAGGCCCAGTTAGAAAATTATAACATTTTTAAGGTGATATTTTTCAGGGAAGGGAGTCAAGGGTATAACTTGTAATGAGTGAAGAGTTTGGTATCTCGGGGTGAGATAAGTATTGCCAACTCTGTGTGTTTATTTTCTTTTTGAGGAAGGTGATGTTTTTCTGCCATGAGCCATTAAGTTGTCTGATACTATAACTAAGCCGTGTTTCTAAGACTCAATGATCAACCTGTGATATTCAAAGTATACCATAAATAAATAACCCAAGTAAAATTCTGAGAAAGTGATTCCGTGTTAATACTAACCTCCGTTGGTGTGGGAAGTGCTCAACACTCTTGAAAAAGGATATGAAACAAATCCACGAATCCATGTGCCTTATTGAAACTCAGTCCACTCTACCAAATAACTAAATTGTTAAATCAGTTCCCCTTTTCTTTTCATTGGTCGCCTATATTTCCCTGGTAGTAATTATTTTCTCTTTCGAATATTTTAACTTCCCTTTAGGAAGAAACTAAATTCCCTGAGAATCCCCTAATTCTCATTAAACCTTTGGGGGTGGTGGCAGCTTTCTTTTCTTAATATTCAGGGAAATATCCAACATCAGGGACCATTAATAAATATAATTAATCAAAGTAAATATCTTTTTAATTGCCATGAGAGTTCCCCATTAGAAGTTAATTTAATGACAAGGCACCACACTGGTGGTCCTTCAGCAGTGAAGTGAAAGTAAAACAAATTAATTAGGTAAAGAAATTAATCAACCAATAACATCATTTAAATAAATAACGTACCTCTGAACCAGCCCCTCCCCCCCCCCCCGGGCACCACACTGGTGGCTTAAGCGGTGGGATTCAAAGTGTTTTGAGCACTGCCTAACATTGCCACAACAAGGGAGAATGTGGAAAATTTCGGTAGTGGATAATTTCAGTAGGTTCGTGAAATTATACCCACTTAAAACAAAACACACACACACTGTCGTGGAGAGCATGGAGCAGTACCTCGCAGACTTCGGCACCCCCCAGTCTGTGGTCCACGACAACGGGTTGGAGTTTGTGTCCCGGCAGTTCCAAGACCTCTGCCGGAGGCATCGGATTGCCAACTGCCATACAACCCCATATCATCCCCGAGGGAACAGCACCACGGAGAGGCTCCATTCGTCCCTCAAGACGGTACTGGCTATCCTATGTGCAGGGTACCTATCAAGTGGCCGCAGTATCTGGCGTCCTGCCAGACAGTACTCAACCATGCTGTGCACTCTTCAACGGCCGTCCAGCCTTTCTTCGCCTTCTTTGGACGCCATGCCCCTCGTCAAGTGGATTCCCCCCTCCCCAGTATTGCAGGAGACCCCGAAGGACTAGAGGTGGCTAAGGAGGTGATCAAACAGACCCATCTCAAACAGACACGACGGTACCGAGAAGTGGCGAACAGGAAAAGAACTAACCAAGCCGTCAGTGTTGGACAATTGGTGTGGGTCAGAAAGGAAGTGACACTGCCAGGTACTAGCAGGAAACTGAACCCTAAGTGGACCGGTCCCTACAAGACTATAGAAATCATTAGGGATGGTGGTGCTTACCTGCTAGAGAACGTCTTTACCAGACAAAAGGTGCAAAGGGCGGCTGAGAAAGTGAAGCCGTATGTGGGTACCGAGGAATGGTTATTAGCCCCCTTGGAAGTGCCATGTGCCAAGGAAGACAATGAAGAACCAATGCCTCCACGGCTTAGGAAAAGACCTCGAAGATATATCGAGGAGTGTTAGGTACAGTGGCTGGGCAGAAACAACCCCAAAGACTATGCCACCATGGGTATTAATTTTAAGGTGTAGAGGAACAGGTTTGGACAATTAGTGGTGCTAAGTTGCAGTGCCCTTGGAGATATGTTGTTGATGAATCGACCCAGGTGTGACAGGTCGATAGACTATCCACCTTAATTCCCCCGGGCCTAGTTTGAGCCCTGAAGGAGTGGTGAACTTTTGAAGTAGAAGATAAGTTCACAGGATTGTGTGTAGTTCACACAATGGACTAGTTCAGGAAGCTGTAGGCCACTTTAACGTGAGGGAATCAGACCTGGTAGTAGTGTGATTAGGCCTCTAAGCTACAGTCTGCCGGTGTTAGGAGGTGGAGGAGACATCAGGACGTAGCCTAAGCTCTGTCAAATGCTTCCTGTATGACCACTTGCTGCGGAAACGAATGAAGGGTGATTGAATGCGAATGTTATGAGAAAATGAAGATGAATGACTGAGAATTTATGTTATTGTTTGTTTTGGTGTGAAAGCCAAGGATAGGGAAGGTTCAACTTAGCTACCGAGTGTCCGGGATCTTGTACAGTTGACGAGATCATCCATACTTCTCTCATGAGTATGTGGACTGGGGTGTGCCCTACAATAATCTGAACTACAGCCAAGTAGCAGCAGTAGCCAGGCAATTGGTTTCTCAGGAACCACATATTACGTTGCCAGTGTTTTAGCCAGGAAGGGCTGCAGAAGTAGTGAAGTGATGGGGAAGGTCGAGTGAATGTTAGACTGATGGAAAACCAAGGTGGGTTGTAGCCCTAGTGACCACTAAACCAGTTCCTAAATTGTAAACCTGTTAGGATGTACTTTTTTGAATTATTAGTGAGTAAAAACATTTCACCCGGAGGGAAAAGTCGTGTGATGCCTCCAATTTAATCTCAAATAGGCCTACTGAATGTACCTTTTTGTTTTGTTTAGTCTGCCCTTAGATTCTGTATTCCCAAGGTGATACTGCATTATATAAATGTTTTTACTCACACATCATTCATAATTTTATATTAATGTTTATATTAGAATTGTTTCTCCAAACTTTCAAATCTTATGCAGTCATCCCCCCCCCCAAGACAGTTTTCTATGGAAAGAAATTAATATCATAATCTAATCACTATTAATAGTTATTAACTTGTCAAAATGCTCTCCATAGTCTAATATAATTAACCTACTTAGTTATCTTCCCACAAAACTTTGTTAAAAATGATGTAATATTGCATCATGTGAGGCGATCACGCCCCGGGGCCCGTTGACGTGCAAAAAGTCACGTAGACCAAAATTTTCCCCTATATATTAATCCAGAGATCAGGTTCAATAGATATCTAAATGTCACTTATTTAGCGTCAAAATTAATTTCCTATAAACTGATAACTATTTCACGTCTCAATAACCAATTAAGAATAAGATCAAAGGAGGAATATCCTCGAAACCCCCCCCTTCCCCCTTCTCATCTCCCGCGGTTTTCCTAGCGAGGGCGTTATTGGAGGCTAAGCTGTTATCACGTCCACAGGTGAGTGACATCGCTCTCGAAATTTCTCAATATTTGTGAAATCCAATGCCTCTCGCCATTATTATATAGTCCATAATCTTCCCCAGTAGTCTGACAATACATGTAAACCTCTGTTGAGATGTATTACAAGTGGATAATACCAATTTCCTTCTCTTCAAGAAGGACAACGTGGTTTCAAAACCGCATGGCCTCCTGTGCCCCCTGTTCCCCTTCAAAATAATATTTCATGGTGTATAATATATATTTTTCATGGTAATTTGTATGTTATTGTGACTGTGTATTAACTTCTGAGTTAAGGAAATGAATTATACCGTTATTGGAGGCTAAGCTGTTATCACGTCCACAGGGAAAGAATGCCTCCACGACAGTTACACCAATTTCTCATTTACTTTCTTTTGTTTTTGTAGTTAATTTCCCTGAGAAAGCCAATGCCAAAACTTTCCGAGTTAAGCTTTAGGGAACTATGTGTCACGTAGGACGGTCTGATAGGCCCAGCCCATGTATTCAGGAGTAGGGATCGCGTATTCCTATCTAGTGAGGAAGAATTATCCTATGTCTGCATAACCAGAAACATTGAGATCACCTTACTTTCGGAAATCCCCTGAGAAAAGGTTCTTTAACTGTTCTCAGGCCCAGTTAGAAAATTATAACATTTTTAAGGTGATATTTTTCAGGGAAGGGAGTCAAGGGTATAACTTGTAATGAGTGAAGAGTTTGGTATCTCGGGGTGAGATAAGTATTGCCAACTCTGTGTGTTTATTTTCTTTTTGAGGAAGGTGATGTTTTTCTGCCATGAGCCATTAAGTTGTCTGATACTATAACTAAGCCGTGTTTCTAAGACTCAATGATCAACCTGTGATATTCAAAGTATACCATAAATAAATAACCCAAGTAAAATTCTGAGAAAGTGATTCCGTGTTAATACTAACCTCCGTTGGTGTGGGAAGTGCTCAACACTCTTGAAAAAGGATATGAAACAAATCCACGAATCCATGTGCCTTATTGAAACTCAGTCCACTCTACCAAATAACTAAATTGTTAAATCAGTTCCCCTTTTCTTTTCATTGGTCGCCTATATTTCCCTGGTAGTAATTATTTTCTCTTTCGAATATTTTAACTTCCCTTTAGGAAGAAACTAAATTCCCTGAGAATCCCCTAATTCTCATTAAACCTTTGGGGGTGGTGGCAGCTTTCTTTTCTTAATATTCAGGGAAATATCCAACATCAGGGACCATTAATAAATATAATTAATCAAAGTAAATATCTTTTTAATTGCCATGAGAGTTCCCCATTAGAAGTTAATTTAATGACAAGGCACCACACTGGTGGTCCTTCAGCAGTGAAGTGAAAGTAAAACAAATTAATTAGGTAAAGAAATTAATCAACCAATAACATCATTTAAATAAATAACGTACCTCTGAACCAGCCCCTCCCCCCCCCCGGGCACCACACTGGTGGCTTAAGCGGTGGGATTCAAAGTGTTTTGAGCACTGCCTAACATTGCCACAACAAGGGAGAATGTGGAAAATTTCGGTAGTGGATAATTTCAGTAGGTTCGTGAAATTATACCCACTTAAAACAAAACACACACACACTGTCGTGGAGAGCATGGAGCAGTACCTCGCAGACTTCGGCACCCCCCAGTCTGTGGTCCACGACAACGGGTTGGAGTTTGTGTCCCGGCAGTTCCAAGACCTCTGCCGGAGGCATCGGATTGCCAACTGCCATACAACCCCATATCATCCCCGAGGGAACAGCACCACGGAGAGGCTCCATTCGTCCCTCAAGACGGTACTGGCTATCCTATGTGCAGGGTACCTATCAAGTGGCCGCAGTATCTGGCGTCCTGCCAGACAGTACTCAACCATGCTGTGCACTCTTCAACGGCCGTCCAGCCTTTCTTCGCCTTCTTTGGACGCCATGCCCCTCGTCAAGTGGATTCCCCCCTCCCCAGTATTGCAGGAGACCCCGAAGGACTAGAGGTGGCTAAGGAGGTGATCAAACAGACCCATCTCAAACAGACACGACGGTACCGAGAAGTGGCGAACAGGAAAAGAACTAACCAAGCCGTCAGTGTTGGACAATTGGTGTGGGTCAGAAAGGAAGTGACACTGCCAGGTACTAGCAGGAAACTGAACCCTAAGTGGACCGGTCCCTACAAGACTATAGAAATCATTAGGGATGGTGGTGCTTACCTGCTAGAGAACGTCTTTACCAGACAAAAGGTGCAAAGGGCGGCTGAGAAAGTGAAGCCGTATGTGGGTACCGAGGAATGGTTATTAGCCCCCTTGGAAGTGCCATGTGCCAAGGAAGACAATGAAGAACCAATGCCTCCACGGCTTAGGAAAAGACCTCGAAGATATATCGAGGAGTGTTAGGTACAGTGGCTGGGCAGAAACAACCCCAAAGACTATGCCACCATGGGTATTAATTTTAAGGTGTAGAGGAACAGGTTTGGACAATTAGTGGTGCTAAGTTGCAGTGCCCTTGGAGATATGTTGTTGATGAATCGACCCAGGTGTGACAGGTCGATAGACTATCCACCTTAATTCCCCCGGGCCTAGTTTGAGCCCTGAAGGAGTGGTGAACTTTTGAAGTAGAAGATAAGTTCACAGGATTGTGTGTAGTTCACACAATGGACTAGTTCAGGAAGCTGTAGGCCACTTTAACGTGAGGGAATCAGACCTGGTAGTAGTGTGATTAGGCCTCTAAGCTACAGTCTGCCGGTGTTAGGAGGTGGAGGAGACATCAGGACGTAGCCTAAGCTCTGTCAAATGCTTCCTGTATGACCACTTGCTGCGGAAACGAATGAAGGGTGATTGAATGCGAATGTTATGAGAAAATGAAGATGAATGACTGAGAATTTATGTTATTGTTTGTTTTGGTGTGAAAGCCAAGGGTAGGGAAGGTTCAACTTAGCTACCGAGTGTCCGGGATCTTGTACAGTTGACGAGATCATCCATACTTCTCTCATGAGTATGTGGACTGGGGTGTGCCCTACAATAATCTGAACTACAGCCAAGTAGCAGCAGTAGCCAGGCAATTGGTTTCTCAGGAACCACATATTACGTTGCCAGTGTTTTAGCCAGGAAGGGCTGCAGAAGTAGTGAAGTGATGGGGAAGGTCGAGTGAATGTTAGACTGATGGAAAACCAAGGTGGGTTGTAGCCCTAGTGACCACTAAACCAGTTCCTAAATTGTAAACCTGTTAGGATGTACTTTTTTGAATTATTAGTGAGTAAAAACATTTCACCCGGAGGGAAAAGTCGTGTGATGCCTCCAATTTAATCTCAAATAGGCCTACTGAATGTACCTTTTTGTTTTGTTTAGTCTGCCCTTAGATTCTGTATTCCCAAGGTGATACTGCATTATATAAATGTTTTTACTCACACATCATTCATAATTTTATATTAATGTTTATATTAGAATTGTTTCTCCAAACTTTCAAATCTTATGCAGTCATCCCCCCCCCAAGACAGTTTTCTATGGAAAGAAATTAATATCATAATCTAATCACTATTAATAGTTATTAACTTGTCAAAATGCTCTCCATAGTCTAATATAATTAACCTACTTAGTTATCTTCCCACAAAACTTTGTTAAAAATGATGTAATATTGCATCATGTGAGGCGATCACGCCCCGGGGCCCGTTGACGTGCAAAAAGTCACGTAGACCAAAATTTTCCCCTATATATTAATCCAGAGATCAGGTTCAATAGATATCTAAATGTCACTTATTTAGCGTCAAAATTAATTTCCTATAAACTGATAACTATTTCACGTCTCAATAACCAATTAAGAATAAGATCAAAGGAGGAATATCCTCGAAACCCCCCCCTTCCCCCTTCTCATCTCCCGCGGTTTTCCTAGCGAGGGCGTTATTGGAGGCTAAGCTGTTATCACGTCCACAGGTGAGTGACATCGCTCTCGAAATTTCTCAATATTTGTGAAATCCAATGCCTCTCGCCATTATTATATAGTCCATAATCTTCCCCAGTAGTCTGACAATACATGTAAACCTCTGTTGAGATGTATTACAAGTGGATAATACCAATTTCCTTCTCTTCAAGAAGGACAACGTGGTTTCAAAACCGCATGGCCTCCTGTGCCCCCTGTTCCCCTTCAAAATAATATTTCATGGTGTATAATATATATTTTTCATGGTAATTTGTATGTTATTGTGACTGTGTATTAACTTCTGAGTTAAGGAAATGAATTATACCGTTATTGGAGGCTAAGCTGTTATCACGTCCACAGGGAAAGAATGCCTCCACGACAGTTACACCAATTTCTCATTTACTTTCTTTTGTTTTTGTAGTTAATTTCCCTGAGAAAGCCAATGCCAAAACTTTCCGAGTTAAGCTTTAGGGAACTATGTGTCACGTAGGACGGTCTGATAGGCCCAGCCCATGTATTCAGGAGTAGGGATCGCGTATTCCTATCTAGTGAGGAAGAATTATCCTATGTCTGCATAACCAGAAACATTGAGATCACCTTACTTTCGGAAATCCCCTGAGAAAAGGTTCTTTAACTGTTCTCAGGCCCAGTTAGAAAATTATAACATTTTTAAGGTGATATTTTTCAGGGAAGGGAGTCAAGGGTATAACTTGTAATGAGTGAAGAGTTTGGTATCTCGGGGTGAGATAAGTATTGCCAACTCTGTGTGTTTATTTTCTTTTTGAGGAAGGTGATGTTTTTCTGCCATGAGCCATTAAGTTGTCTGATACTATAACTAAGCCGTGTTTCTAAGACTCAATGATCAACCTGTGATATTCAAAGTATACCATAAATAAATAACCCAAGTAAAATTCTGAGAAAGTGATTCCGTGTTAATACTAACCTCCGTTGGTGTGGGAAGTGCTCAACACTCTTGAAAAAGGATATGAAACAAATCCACGAATCCATGTGCCTTATTGAAACTCAGTCCACTCTACCAAATAACTAAATTGTTAAATCAGTTCCCCTTTTCTTTTCATTGGTCGCCTATATTTCCCTGGTAGTAATTATTTTCTCTTTCGAATATTTTAACTTCCCTTTAGGAAGAAACTAAATTCCCTGAGAATCCCCTAATTCTCATTAAACCTTTGGGGGTGGTGGCAGCTTTCTTTTCTTAATATTCAGGGAAATATCCAACATCAGGGACCATTAATAAATATAATTAATCAAAGTAAATATCTTTTTAATTGCCATGAGAGTTCCCCATTAGAAGTTAATTTAATGACAAGGCACCACACTGGTGGTCCTTCAGCAGTGAAGTGAAAGTAAAACAAATTAATTAGGTAAAGAAATTAATCAACCAATAACATCATTTAAATAAATAACGTACCTCTGAACCAGCCCCTCCCCCCCCCCCGGGCACCACACTGGTGGCTTAAGCGGTGGGATTCAAAGTGTTTTGAGCACTGCCTAACATTGCCACAACAAGGGAGAATGTGGAAAATTTCGGTAGTGGATCATTTCAGTAGGTTCGTGAAATTATACCCACTTAAAACAAAACACACACACACTGTCGTGGAGAGCATGGAGCAGTACCTCGCAGACTTCGGCACCCCCCAGTCTGTGGTCCACGACAACGGGTTGGAGTTTGTGTCCCGGCAGTTCCAAGACCTCTGCCGGAGGCATCGGATTGCCAACTGCCATACAACCCCATATCATCCCCGAGGGAACAGCACCACGGAGAGGCTCCATTCGTCCCTCAAGACGGTACTGGCTATCCTATGTGCAGGGTACCTATCAAGTGGCCGCAGTATCTGGCGTCCTGCCAGACAGTACTCAACCATGCTGTGCACTCTTCAACGGCCGTCCAGCCTTTCTTCGCCTTCTTTGGACGCCATGCCCCTCGTCAAGTGGATTCCCCCCTCCCCAGTATTGCAGGAGACCCCGAAGGACTAGAGGTGGCTAAGGAGGTGATCAAACAGACCCATCTCAAACAGACACGACGGTACCGAGAAGTGGCGAACAGGAAAAGAACTAACCAAGCCGTCAGTGTTGGACAATTGGTGTGGGTCAGAAAGGAAGTGACACTGCCAGGTACTAGCAGGAAACTGAACCCTAAGTGGACCGGTCCCTACAAGACTATAGAAATCATTAGGGATGGTGGTGCTTACCTGCTAGAGAACGTCTTTACCAGACAAAAGGTGCAAAGGGCGGCTGAGAAAGTGAAGCCGTATGTGGGTACCGAGGAATGGTTATTAGCCCCCTTGGAAGTGCCATGTGCCAAGGAAGACAATGAAGAACCAATGCCTCCACGGCTTAGGAAAAGACCTCGAAGATATATCGAGGAGTGTTAGGTACAGTGGCTGGGCAGAAACAACCCCAAAGACTATGCCACCATGGGTATTAATTTTAAGGTGTAGAGGAACAGGTTTGGACAATTAGTGGTGCTAAGTTGCAGTGCCCTTGGAGATATGTTGTTGATGAATCGACCCAGGTGTGACAGGTCGATAGACTATCCACCTTAATTCCCCCGGGCCTAGTTTGAGCCCTGAAGGAGTGGTGAACTTTTGAAGTAGAAGATAAGTTCACAGGATTGTGTGTAGTTCACACAATGGACTAGTTCAGGAAGCTGTAGGCCACTTTAACGTGAGGGAATCAGACCTGGTAGTAGTGTGATTAGGCCTCTAAGCTACAGTCTGCCGGTGTTAGGAGGTGGAGGAGACATCAGGACGTAGCCTAAGCTCTGTCAAATGCTTCCTGTATGACCACTTGCTGCGGAAACGAATGAAGGGTGATTGAATGCGAATGTTATGAGAAAATGAAGATGAATGACTGAGAATTTATGTTATTGTTTGTTTTGGTGTGAAAGCCAAGGGTAGGGAAGGTTCAACTTAGCTACCGAGTGTCCGGGATCTTGTACAGTTGACGAGATCATCCATACTTCTCTCATGAGTATGTGGACTGGGGTGTGCCCTACAATAATCTGAACTACAGCCAAGTAGCAGCAGTAGCCAGGCAATTGGTTTCTCAGGAACCACATATTACGTTGCCAGTGTTTTAGCCAGGAAGGGCTGCAGAAGTAGTGAAGTGATGGGGAAGGTCGAGTGAATGTTAGACTGATGGAAAACCAAGGTGGGTTGTAGCCCTAGTGACCACTAAACCAGTTCCTAAATTGTAAACCTGTTAGGATGTACTTTTTTGAATTATTAGTGAGTAAAAACATTTCACCCGGAGGGAAAAGTCGTGTGATGCCTCCAATTTAATCTCAAATAGGCCTACTGAATGTACCTTTTTGTTTTGTTTAGTCTGCCCTTAGATTCTGTATTCCCAAGGTGATACTGCATTATATAAATGTTTTTACTCACACATCATTCATAATTTTATATTAATGTTTATATTAGAATTGTTTCTCCAAACTTTCAAATCTTATGCAGTCATCCCCCCCCCAAGACAGTTTTCTATGGAAAGAAATTAATATCATAATCTAATCACTATTAATAGTTATTAACTTGTCAAAATGCTCTCCATAGTCTAATATAATTAACCTACTTAGTTATCTTCCCACAAAACTTTGTTAAAAATGATGTAATATTGCATCATGTGAGGCGATCACGCCCCGGGGCCCGTTGACGTGCAAAAAGTCACGTAGACCAAAATTTTCCCCTATATATTAATCCAGAGATCAGGTTCAATAGATATCTAAATGTCACTTATTTAGCGTCAAAATTAATTTCCTATAAACTGATAACTATTTCACGTCTCAATAACCAATTAAGAATAAGATCAAAGGAGGAATATCCTCGAAACCCCCCCCTTCCCCCTTCTCATCTCCCGCGGTTTTCCTAGCGAGGGCGTTATTGGAGGCTAAGCTGTTATCACGTCCACAGGTGAGTGACATCGCTCTCGAAATTTCTCAATATTTGTGAAATCCAATGCCTCTCGCCATTATTATATAGTCCATAATCTTCCCCAGTAGTCTGACAATACATGTAAACCTCTGTTGAGATGTATTACAAGTGGATAATACCAATTTCCTTCTCTTCAAGAAGGACAACGTGGTTTCAAAACCGCATGGCCTCCTGTGCCCCCTGTTCCCCTTCAAAATAATATTTCATGGTGTATAATATATATTTTTCATGGTAATTTGTATGTTATTGTGACTGTGTATTAACTTCTGAGTTAAGGAAATGAATTATACCGTTATTGGAGGCTAAGCTGTTATCACGTCCACAGGGAAAGAATGCCTCCACGACAGTTACACCAATTTCTCATTTACTTTCTTTTGTTTTTGTAGTTAATTTCCCTGAGAAAGCCAATGCCAAAACTTTCCGAGTTAAGCTTTAGGGAACTATGTGTCACGTAGGACGGTCTGATAGGCCCAGCCCATGTATTCAGGAGTAGGGATCGCGTATTCCTATCTAGTGAGGAAGAATTATCCTATGTCTGCATAACCAGAAACATTGAGATCACCTTACTTTCGGAAATCCCCTGAGAAAAGGTTCTTTAACTGTTCTCAGGCCCAGTTAGAAAATTATAACATTTTTAAGGTGATATTTTTCAGGGAAGGGAGTCAAGGGTATAACTTGTAATGAGTGAAGAGTTTGGTATCTCGGGGTGAGATAAGTATTGCCAACTCTGTGTGTTTATTTTCTTTTTGAGGAAGGTGATGTTTTTCTGCCATGAGCCATTAAGTTGTCTGATACTATAACTAAGCCGTGTTTCTAAGACTCAATGATCAACCTGTGATATTCAAAGTATACCATAAATAAATAACCCAAGTAAAATTCTGAGAAAGTGATTCCGTGTTAATACTAACCTCCGTTGGTGTGGGAAGTGCTCAACACTCTTGAAAAAGGATATGAAACAAATCCACGAATCCATGTGCCTTATTGAAACTCAGTCCACTCTACCAAATAACTAAATTGTTAAATCAGTTCCCCTTTTCTTTTCATTGGTCGCCTATATTTCCCTGGTAGTAATTATTTTCTCTTTCGAATATTTTAACTTCCCTTTAGGAAGAAACTAAATTCCCTGAGAATCCCCTAATTCTCATTAAACCTTTGGGGGTGGTGGCAGCTTTCTTTTCTTAATATTCAGGGAAATATCCAACATCAGGGACCATTAATAAATATAATTAATCAAAGTAAATATCTTTTTAATTGCCATGAGAGTTCCCCATTAGAAGTTAATTTAATGACAAGGCACCACACTGGTGGTCCTTCAGCAGTGAAGTGAAAGTAAAACAAATTAATTAGGTAAAGAAATTAATCAACCAATAACATCATTTAAATAAATAACGTACCTCTGAACCAGCCCCCCCCCCCCCGGGCACCACAGGGGCAGAGTGGGATGAGAGAAAATGGAAAAGGGAGATAGATATAGCAGTGAAAGCGGATGGACTTAACGAGTGGAAAAATAGGATGGATAGAAAGGGAACTCTAAGGTGGTATAGGGAGAAAGAGGCCCCAAAGCATGAAGTTTGGTATGATGGTAGCCTGGGGGGTGACCTTCTGTTCAGAGTGAAAGTGTGTGAAAGTGCATGATAGGACCTATAGATGGTCAGAGGATAGGAGGAAAGAGTGTGAAATGTGTGACAGGGGTGTGGATGAGATTGTGGTGCATCTGATGTTAGAATGCAAGAGATATGAGAGAGCACGTGCAGATATGATGAGAGTGTTTCTGAACGAATTAAGGCATGAAATCAATGTGGTGGGTGGAAGGACTAGGTGTGAGTGGATGGTGCTGCTGTTGGGACTGAATGGTGTGGCAAATGGACGAATGATAGAGGCTGTGAAAGAATTCCTTGAAAAAATGTGGACTGTTAGATTTAAGGAGTAACTCTGCTGAGTATTTCTTTTTTCTGCTGTTTTTTTTTGTGTTTTCTTTTCACAGGTGCTGCCGATTCAAGGGCCTGGTTTTGGGCAACTCAGACCTCCTGTGACATCAAGATCAAAATCAAGATCAAGCGAGGTCTGAGTTGTCCCAAACCAGGCCTTTGAATCGGCAGCACCTGTGAAAAGAAAACACACACACAAAAAAAAAACACAGCAGAAAATAAACAACTCAGCAGAGTTACTTCTTAAATCTAACATTCCACACTTTTTCAAGGATTTCTTTCACAGCCTCTATCATTCGTCCATTTGCCACACCAGTCCCAACAGCAGCACCATCCACTCACACCCAGTCCTTCCACCCACCACATTGATTCCATGCCCTAATTCATTCAGAAACACTCATCATATCTGCACGTGCTCTCTCATACCTCTTGCATTCTAACATCAGATGCACCACAGTCATCCACACCTCTGTCACACATTTCACACTCTTTCCTCCTATCCTCTTACCATCTATAGGTCCTATCATTCACTTCTACAGTCTACACACTGCGCTCTCACTCTGAACAGAAGGTCATCACCAAGGCTACCATCATACCAAACTTCATGCTTTGGAGCCTCTTTCTCCCTATACCACCTTAGAGTTTCCTTTCTATCCATCCTATTTTTCCACTCGCCAAGTCCATCCGCTTTCACTGCTATATCTATCTCCCTTTTCCATTTTCTCTCATCCCACTCTGCCCCCTCTCTGTTTCTATCAGTCATTCTCCATTCAGCAACATTCTGTCTATCCTCAAAAGGTCTGTGCATCCTCCTAAATAACATACTATTCTTGTCTATCATTTTCCCACATTTGTATCCCCATTTGCTATCTCCTAGAGTCCACAAGTATACCTTTCTTGCTAGTCTTGTTTCATTCAGCAGGCATCTGTGACAAGTGACTGGTGACAACAAGATCAAGATCAGTTCGCCGCTTCGCGGGTACAGTCAAGCTGAGAACACGGTCAGGTTGACAAAAGTTTGTACTGGCTCCCGATTGATGTCAAGGAGCTTCCAACACCACGTGTTACACAGTGCTTTCCCCATACGCAATTGTGCATTAAGGTGAGCATCTTTCTGTTGTTGTTGCTGCTTCAACGTGTTAGAGGAAACGTACTCGAGGCCTTCCATTGTTATTGTTTCATGTATGGGACGTCGTTAGTTGAGTGTTACCATGACCCACCCGTGAAATGGTTTTCCCTGCCCAATAATTAACGCAGGGAATAGGTTGTTTAGGCCGCGGTCCCTTTAAGTATAGTGTTTTTTGCGCATTTCTATTTACTCAACAAAACTAATGACACACCCGGTGGTCTAGTGGTTAGGACGCTCGCCTCACAAGCGAGAGGTCGCGGGCTCGATCCCCGCGCCGGGTAGGAGACATATGGACTAAGTCTCTTATAAGTGTGTGGTCCCTGTTCACCAAACAGTTATGAGGTACCTGATCTCAGACGGGGTTTGTGACCCGCTTTCAGGGGGGAGAAAACAAATCTCCCATAAATAAAAATATACGGCCTCCTGGCTAGTACAATGGTAGCGCGCTGGCCTTGCATTCGCTAGGTTCGCTAGGTCAGCAGATCGGGTCTCCGCCCGGGCTTGTGATGCTAAATTGTTTACTGGGAGGAACTGCTGTGGTCGGGCACCAGAGTGGTGCAGCGGTGGTCCACCATGGCTGTGAGGCATAGACCTCTAAACAGAAACCAAGTAAACCAAGTAAGTAAGTAATTGTCTGCACTTATACCGCCGCCAAGCAACAGTTATTAAAAACAAAGTTGTTGTTGTTTAGGGCTGCGAGGATTCCTTGGGGAACACTATGAGCCCTGGTGATGCCCTGGTGATGTCCTATGATGCTATCACAGGCGCGGTAGTTGATCTGTCCTCTGTCAGGTGAGGTGTATGACGGTGTGTTGAGGGGCCCTATGAGCCCTGGCGATGTCCTATGAGAGACTCAGGCGGTAAGGGGATAGTAAGAGGTTAAGAAGATTAGATATATGAAACAAGGAGAAGTTAACTTAGAAAGAGAAAAAGGTCAAGCGAAAATTGGTTGGACCAGATATTGAAGTCCAAAACTTTGCAGCATCAGACCTCAATATCTGGTCCCTAAGCCCCTCCACAACGGCAATGGGCTTGGAAACGGAGGGGTAAAAACAAAGTGCTTAGAGGTACGGCAGTCGGTAAATTTATACTTTATGCCATTGTGCCACATCTGTACCCACCCACCCCCATCCCCCCCAGCAAGCTTGGGGGAGCCTGGGGAATCGGGGGTTTTTGGGGGGGAAGCATATGGGAGTGATATATGGCCTTTGAAAAATCTACGGGAATTTCCCTACATTGTGGGAAATTTCCCCAGATTTAACCTAAATTACCCTAACCAATCCTAACCGGGGGGGCTGCGCCCACCCTGGACCCCCCCCCTGTGACACTGTTTCAACCTAACCTAACCTAACCAATCCTAACCGGGGGGGCTGCGCCCCCCCTGGACCCCCCCGCTGACACTTGTAACCTAACCTAACCTATTTATTGGTTGAATTGCAAATTTATCAAGTATAATTTCATAACTCACAATACCTTAAACGAGAGCATGAAGTTCCTGGCTGTGGGGTTATCCTCTACTATTCCTCCAAGGAGCTATACAGTGGGGACACTGAACAGCTGCTGGTAGGACGCCGTGCTCCCTCAGAAAGTCGTACAACAAATCGTTTTTTGAATGAAATTTTGCGATTATTTGCCAATAATCCAATTCACAATCTTGACAACTAACATGAACGGTAGCCATGATACAACTGAGGAGAAAACTGTCTCCTGCCCTATCCTTCCAGGTGTGCCACGTCTACTAGTACATATAGCAAGCTGTGATTGGCGCAGCTGGTGGTGGCAATTAGTGGTGGCACGTCATTGGACAGAGGAAATATAGACAATATAATAACCATCTGTACCAACAGGACCTAATCCCATGCTTGAAACCAAAGCCCTTGATAAAAACAATTGATAGTGTTTGTTTGTTTATTTTGACTTAGAGATACAGTCCAAAAGTGTTCCACATTCACGGACGTATTGCAGTGTTATTATTCATTTCCGACAGGTAGTGTAATCAGTGAAAATGTTGTCAACAGTAACAGCAACAAGCTGAGGGTAGCCATAACCTTCGACTGTTTAATGGCATAAAGTATAGTAATACCCGGCAGTCGTACCGCTTTGTCATCCGCTATTTCTACGGTCTGTGCCTTATTATTTATCTGGTAAAGCATCTCTCAAGTTATGTTAGGTTGATTATGTTATGTTAGGTACGATTTTGGGTTAAACTGGAGAATAGGTCCGTGTCACGTACAAACACGAAACTCACATATCAGTTAGAAGACTCGTTAGTGGTTTCAGAAACGTAAAAAAAATGAGGTGCTCACTTCTAGTGTGGCCGTATATAGCACTCGAAAGTGTGGCGACACTCAACAATTTCTAAGTCCAGTGAGCTTCCTCCCTCTGTAAAGTAAACACTTAACTGATTTTCTTTTGTTTATGACTGATTTGTGGGTAATGGCATATAAGAATTTCATGATATCTATAGAATTCAACTCACCAATCGTGGTGCTGCCCGTCAGTGCTATTCGTGCCGCTATCAATCACAGCCTTCCACACTAGGCTCAGTTACGCTTTTCATTTTAGGGACAGGTCAGGTGTTCCTATACAGGCTCATGTCAGTTGTTGATATGGCTATCAACGCAGTAAGACGTGACGAACATCTTCCCGTTTCGTGTGAAGGATGTTATTTGTCCTATGGTGATTTTTGTGGAACATATTTCAAGGACTGAAGGGTTACTCAAACTGTTAATGAGACATGGTTTAGTGCCTGAAAAGAAACTGTGAAAAGTGCGGGAAGGAGTGCCGTGTAGATGTACGCTAAGCTCTACCCACCTCCATCGCCTTAACAATAACCACACCACACAGGTAAGTCATAATGATATAATTTTGGAGGTCCTTTCTTAGGTTAGGTTAATGTCCTAGCGGGGGTTCCAGAGGGGGGCGCAGCTCCTTCTGCTAGGTTAGATTAGGTTAATGTCCTAGCGGGGGGGTCCAGGTTAGGTTAGGATAGGTTTAGGTTAGGTTATGGTGAGGTTAGGTTAGCAGGGGGGATGCGCCCCCCCCCTGCTAGATTGTTAGATTAGGAAATTTCGAATATATTTTAAATTTCGAAATTTTTTCAATTTTGAAGGCCCATATTTTGCTTATTTTTCATCCCCCCCAAAACCCCCGATTTCCCAGGCTCCCCCAAGCTTGTTTGAAGGGATAGGGGGGTTTGGTGGGGAATCGGGGTGACGGACTTATTCTCCAGAATTACCCAATTTTGTTCGGTTATACAAGTTTTGGTAAAATTTTACATCTTCACCATAATGTTGTTTGTTTACGTCTCCTTATTGGGACCACCTTTCCATCTCCTTAATTTTGGTCATAGAGAACATTTGATAGGTTCTATATTAACCAAACCTTAACCTACGTTGACAAATCGGAGAACCTTGTTCAAACAAAACAAAACTTTATTTTTCGAAGAGAAGGTCTCAGAGAAAACATTGAATATCTCACAAACTAAGAATTTGCGACGAAAATGTAATTGAAGAAAACCTGTTCAAAATGCATCAGGTAATGCAAAAATATAACCCTGAATTCTCTAGAGCGTTGTGGTGAAGATGTAAAATAATACCCAAGTTTTTTGTTATATTACTCAGAAGTTAGGCACGAGCCGTATCTATAACGAGCACTATGAAGATATGACTTACGTTAGGTTATGGTTAGGTTTGGTTTGGTTATTTAAGCTTTTCGTATTTTATTACACAAGAGTTAGGCACATACGTGACGTATCTTTAATCGAGCACGATAAAGATTCGGAAAACGACCGAGTCTTTTTTGGACAATTTTTTTCTGATCAAATTTGATGTTTTTGAATTAATCTTATACAATCGAACCTAGCTAAGCCGAGCCTAACCTAACCATAACAACTTAACAACCTTGAGCTAACCATAACTTAACATAACCTAAACAACTTAACATAACATAACATAACTTCAAAGACGTTTTGCTAGGTAAATAATGATGAAACCAGGCCTGAAATCTTGACAGATGTGTTGAGCACACTATGTATGTAAGGAAGGAGAGAAAAAAGAAAGGGCAGAAGCCCTTAGTCTGCATTTTTACCGATGTTTGTTTGTTATGCCATGCAACTTTTTTCCCTCAAGGTAAAAATTGCCACAAAAAAAGTCAGATTATAAACACTTTAAACACTTTATTATAGCCTAGGTTTGAGATACATTGCTTTATTTGTACACATAATGGGCTAGCCTTTATATAAGCAAAGCTTTTCAGGCAAAGGGAAAAGGAAGTAGATTTATGTTTTAAATCTAAGATACATAGATATAATAATAACTAAATTTGCTAATAGATAGATCTAATATAATGTTCTAAAATAAGGAAGTAAGATAAAGAGTTTGGTGATAAATTGTGTTACACATATGAGGTAAGTGTAATAAGATGGGTGTATGAAATGGATAAGTTGTCTAGAAGGGGTAAAATGATATGGAAGTGGTGACGATGGTGATTATAGATTTTTATGATGAGATATATCTGGGAAGGTTAAGGAAGATATATAAGAAAAACATTGGTTAATATGCATCCAGGAGATGATTCATGAGCCTACTTTTAAATTTGTAAAGAGAGTTGACACTTTTAATTTGTTGAGGTAATGAATTCCATATTAGAGGGACTAAGTACATAGTTGAGCGACGGAAGATGCTGAGGCAATGGGTGGGTATACATAGGCGTTCTCTGTGTCGTGTGGTATAATCATGCATGGGAAGGGAGACATTAATTTGATTATTGTACATAGAAGTTGCAATAGAGAGTTTCGTTATGTCTTCAAGTCTTAAAATTTTTGTATCTTTAAAGAGTGGAGCCGTGTGTTCAAGGTACGAGCTCTTTGTGATAATGCGGATAATCTTTTTATGAATTAGGTTTATGCATTTTAGATGTGTGGCTTGGGTGGTACTCCAAATTGGGTTACAGTATTGCAGATGAGGATATATATGGGCATAGTACAGTGCTTTTAGTACTTCACTGGGCATAAAATCTCTTACTTTATAAAGCATGGCAGTGCACCTTGAAAGTTTTTGGGATATGTTATTTGTATGAAATTTAAATGTTAGGTTTTCATCAAAAGTTACTCCTAAGAATTTAAGTTTGTTGGTTCTGGCTATATGATTGTTTTTTATTTTTAGTTCTGGGAAATTGTCATCAACTCTATTTGAAAATATCATAAAATGTGTTTTGTTGCTGTTGATGGTAAGTCTATTACTCAAACACCAGTTATTTAGTTTGTCAAGGTCTACATTAGCTGCATGGAACAATATATTATTATTTAGACCTGTGAAATAGAGGGTCATGTCATCAGCAAAGAGGATGGTATCTGCATGTGAAAATACATTGACAATATCATTGATGTAGATAAGGAACAGTATGGGCCCCAGGACACTTCCTTGTGGGACACCAGTACAAATTTTACTTGCTGAGGATTTATAACCTTCAAGGAGTGTGCATTGAGTTCTATCAGATAAATAGGTCTTAAACCAGGAGTGTACTGTGCCTCTTATGCCGTAATGGTGCAATTTGTGGAGAAGAATGTTGTGGTTAACTGTATCAAAGGCTTTGGAGAAGTCAACAAAGATTGCTAGGACAGATAATTTATCATCAAGAGCTGAATAAAGGTGAGAGGAGAATTGACTGAGAGCATGATAAGTGTTTAGGCCTGGTCTGAATCCATACTGGGAGTCACTCAATATTTTGTTTTTTTGAAGGTATGACATTAGTTTGTCTTTTATTAGGGTTTCAAATATTTTAGAGAGGGCAGACAGTGTAGAGATAGGGCGGTAGTTATTCGGATCAGTTGTAGGACCAGACTCATGGATGGGGGTGACGTTAGCCTTTTTGAGGGTTGTAGGAAATATTCCAGTGGTAATTGATTGGTTGAAAAGTAAAGTAATAGGGTCGGCAAACTGTGCACAATTACGTTTTAATAATGAGATAGGAATTTCTTCAACATTTGATTTCTTGTTTTTTAGAGCTATTATAGCTTTAGTAATGTCCTCTGGGGTAATTGGTGGGACAGACATAGAGTTGTTGAGTTTGTTGAGGGTTGTTATACGTTGTGTTGTTTAGATGTAAGTTAGAAATTGTTGTTCTTGATGATTGTTTGCCGGATAATTCATTAATGGTCTGCCAAATTATCTTTGTGTTATTCTTGAAATTACTAAAAATGTTCATATAGTAATTAGTTTTGGCTGTCCTTGTTATTTGTGTCACTCTATTTCAGTATTGCGTGTATATGTTGTGGTTTACGGTCCCTAGCTTGTACAGTTTGAAGAGATTGCTTTTGAATTTGATAGAGGTTAGTATACCAGGTGTTAAGGATTACTGAGTCTTTTGGCTGACACAAATTTAGTAACTATGGGAAAATGTTTATTGTATAGGTTTTGAAGGATTCTAACAAATTTTTCAAAGTTTTCATCGGTCATTAGAAATGAGGATGTCATTCCAGTTGATTGAGGCTAGAGTTGATGTAAACAAACTGTGCTTCAGTGTGTCAGAAATCCTATAAGTTATTTTATGCTTAGTAGATGGGTCGGACATTAGGGATATATTTAGGAAGATTGGGAGATGATCAGATATTGGATGGTAAATGATTCCTGAGGTTGAAAGTGGAGTATAATTCGACCAAATATGGTCAAGAAGTGAGGGCTGCCCAAGGTTAGGATTGTCAGGAAATCTGGTCGGGCGAGATATATGTGGGAAATAGTTCAGAGCTTGCATGGTATTCAGAAAGTTATTAGTTGGTTGATGGGAAGCATGTTCTAAGAGATTGATATTAAGGTCTCCAAGAAGAATTGTGTTGTTCCTCATGAATAGGTTCTGGGTTAAGATGTCATGTAATGTAAGAGTGAACTCTTCCACTGCAACATATTTAGTGTTTGGTCTGTAGATGACGGAGATGATTAATTTAGTCTAAGTTTTAGCTGGACAGTACATATTTCAATATTTTCATTTACAAAAGTATATTGTTGAATGGGTTCAGAAAGGATGTCAGAGCTAATTAGTAAACTAACTCCTCCATGTTCTTTGTTCTGTCTCCAGGACTGGTAAGTTGAATAGCCGTCAAGATGGTAGAGATGTTGAGTAGTGTTTTTCAGCCAAGTTTCTGAGAGTGCAATATCAAAACCATAAAAATCAATAAGAAAAAAATTGCTTTAAGTAATCTTAAGCAAACCTAATTAATCCTAACCTGATCTAAGCAAACCTAATCAAACAACCAAACCGAAGCAAACCTAATTAAATCTAACCTAACCTAAGCAAATGTAACCTAACCTAACCAAACCAGACCTAAACTAAGTAAATATTCGTGACGACCTAATAGGTTAGGTTAGGTTTGGTTAGATTTAATTAGGTTTGTTTTGGTTAGGTTAGGTATGATTAGGTTTGCTTAGGCTTTTTCCTATTGATTTTGCTGGTTTTTAATTAATCTGACTTTTGTGGCAATTTTTATCTTTTTTGAAAAAAAAATTGCATGGCGTAACAAACAAATATCGGTTAAAATGCTGAATAAGACCTTCTGCCCTTTCTTTTTTCTCTTCTTCCTTACATAGTGTACTCAACACATCTGTGAAGATTTCAGGCGGGATTCACCATTTATTTATTTACCTAGCAAAACGTCTTTGGAGTTATGCTAGGTTATGTTATGTTAAGTTATGCTTAGGTTAAGGTTGTTAGGTTATGTTATGGTTAGGTTAAGTTAGGTTAGGCTCGGCTTAGCTAAGTTCGATTGTATAAGATTTTAAAATTTTATTACCCAAATCCAGAAAAAATCTAAGGGTTTGAACCCTAACTTTTGGGTAATAAAATCTAAAAATGTATATAACTGAACCTAACTTAACATAACAGTAACCTAGCAACTTTAACCTAATCATAACTTCACATAACTTAACCAACCTAACATAACTTCAAACGTTTTGTGTGAGTATGTAGGGAAAGAGAAAAAAGAAAGGACAGAAGGCCTTATTCTACACTATTACCCAAACATCAGATTAATTCAAAACATTAAAATCTATAAGAAAAATATTGCGTTGTCCAAAAAAACAGACTGGATCGTGTTTTGAATCTATACCTCGAGTACTATGAGGATACAGCTGCCATACCTGTAAGCTGTGCCTATCAAGAACTTTAGCATTACTCCTGATTTGTATATCACTGAAAATACGTGGGTATGAATAATCTACCCTGCTAAGTGCTGTTTTATGCTTTGTATACCATTAAAGAGACGTGGGTATGTATAATCTACCTGCTAAGTGTTGTTTTGGTAAAATTTTACATCGACACCAGAATGCACCTGTATATAAATAACACAATTTCCATATTGATTTTGATACATTTCAAATGATTTTGAAATTAATTTCTAGCGCAAATGCATATATTGCAAGATATTGGCATCACCCCCAACAAGTCTGCAGACCTGTGGGAATGCAGGATTTTTGGGTGGAGAGGACAAAACTGATTTTATGCAAAAAGAAATTTTGTCTTATAGGTAAATTTGCATAACTACGGGCTCCCGGGCCCCCTGATCCCTTAAACCTAATCTGTTTTGAATCTATACCTCGAGTACTATGAGGATACAGCTGCCATACCTGTAAGCTGTGCCTATCAAGAACTTTAGCATTACTCTTGATTTGTATATCACTGAAAGTACGTGGATATGAATAATCTACCTTGCTAAATGCTGTTTTATGCTTTGTATACCATTAAAGAGACGTGGATATGTATAATCTACCTGCTAAGTGTTGTTTTGGTAAAATTTTACATCGACACCAGAATGCACCTGTATATAAATAACACAATTTCCATATTGATTTTGATACATTTCAAATGATTTTGAAATTAATTTCTAGCGCAAATGCATATATTGCAAGATATTGGCATCATCCCCAACAAGTCTGCAGACCTGTGGGAATGCAGGATTTTTGGGTGGAGAGGACAAAACAGATTTTATGCAAAAAGGAATTTTGTCTTATAGGTAAATTTGCATAACTACGGGCTCCCGGGCCCCCTGACCCCTTAAACCTAATCTGTTTCGAATCTATACCTCGAGTACTATGAGGATACAGCTGCCATACCTGTAAGCTGTGCCTATCAAGAACTTTAGCATTACTCCTGATTTGTATATCACTGAAAGTACGTGGGTATGAATAATCTACCCTGCTAAGTGCTGTTTTATGCTTTGTATACCATTAAAGAGACGTGGGCATGTATAATCTACCTGCTAAGTGTTGTTTTGGTAAAATTTTACATCGACACCAGAATGCACCTGTATATAAATAACACAATTTCCATATTGATTTTGATACATTTCAAATGATTTTGAAATTAATTTCTAGCGCAAATGCATATATTGCAAGATATTGGCATCATCCCCAACAAGTCTGCAGACCTGTGGGAATGCAGGATTTTTGGGTGGAGAGGACAAAACTGATTTTATGCAAAAAGAAATTTTGTCTTATAGGTAAATTTGCATAACTACGGGCTCCCGGGTCCCCTGACCTCTTAAACCTAATCTAACCAAACCTAAACTGAGCACATGTAATAACTTCTCAGATGGTTGGGCAACCCCCCCCCCGACCACCAAAACCTAACCTAAGTAAAGATTCGTTTCATAACCACTTGATATCTCCCTACCTTTATAATGCATTGCAAATTCAACCTTAGAAACTTGTTCAGATCATCTCAAATAGTTATGCCATTGAGTTACAGAAAAAAAATTTCTCTTCGAAAAGTAAAATTTAGTTTGGTTTGAATAAGGTTCTGTTATTTGTTAGTATAAGTTAAGGTATGGTTAATTTATGTTATGTTAATTTAGAAACTATCAAGTGTTTTCTATGACAAAAAATGGGTAATGCGAGGTGCAGACGCCATTTTCTTTCGTAACCACACGCCACCCTGGTGATGTAAAAACTGAAAGAAATAGCTTTGTAAACATAAGCCTTCCCAGAGCTGCAGTCAAATAAGCCTAACTAAAACTAACCAAACCAAACCTAATTAAATGTAATGAAACCTAACAAAACCCAACCATTTATGGAAAGAAAAAATTCATATTTTTTTATGTAATTCATCGGTATAGCAGTTTCAGGTGATCTGAACAAGTTTCTGAGGTTGAATTTGCAATGCATTATAAAGGTAAGGAGATATTTAGTGGTTAGGTAAACGAATCTTTACCCAAACCTAAATAGAATTTACGTAATATCCTTTGAACTGGTGGGGGGCAAGCTTCACCAGACCTCCACAGGGGTCTTTAATGCAATGCAGTAAATTATTAACAGACAGGAAAGATGTTTTCTCAAGAACTTTTACATTGTTAGGTAATCTCTGCCTCAATTTTTGTACTAAATTGATCACGAATCTAATGCACCTGCCCATTAGTGACTTTTTTTGATGATCAGAATACCCTTTCTCCTTCAGATATACTAGTTCCTTCTCAAACTGATATCCTAAGTATGGTTTGGGATCCAGATTGTTCTCTTAATTACCTTCGGGAGGATCAACACCTGAAGCAGGCAGAACAACTTTCTAAACTAATGACTTGATTAGCAGTGTAATGTCTGCAAGTAACTTTGTTGGGTCTGCCTCGTTAGATACAAAGGATTTGTTAACTCTGAACGTCTTTCAAAATAGGCATAAGAAATTTTATGTATGCCTGGTTAGTTCCATCATTGTACATGAGTACAACATTTCAGCAGTATAGGACTTTTCACTGTGGCGAACAATATCAAAATGAGTCTCCAAAGTCAAAATGAGTTCCAAGTCTCATACTGATAAGATGTGTGTGCCACTCACTGCAACTAGCGGTCTCTGCTGCTGCTGTAGATGCCCTACCAAGAAACTTAGAATTTTTGATCAGTGATACTTACAACTGGATAGCTGGATAGCACAAGGCAAATAGCTTAGAAGAGGTTAAATAATTAATGAAAGTCATGATTCACTCAAAATTGTTCAAACTTGTAAAACACAGTGGTTGAAAGAATTAATAAACAGAGGCACTTTGATAGAGGGTCTGCAAAATTAATGAAAGCCATCTGACAATACTGGTTGAATGTCATCGTCTCAACCACTAGCAGTGTACATCCAGCGGCCCTCAGGAGCGTATGTATCATGAATCATCGGGTAAAAAGCAACTTAATGATCAAATAGGGATATGCTACTATAAGTACTATTACAGGGTTCCTTACTGTGTTAATTTTGTTTTGCCAAGCCTAGGATTGGAAGAAGGTTTTGAATGGGATCTCCGACATGTTTCCCCAACTCACAGAGTTTTCAGACACAAACAACTATCAGCTTTGATAAACAGGGTGGAGTCTAAAGCTTTTTGTCTCATCAACTCTCCTCCTCTAACTGACTGTCTTAATCCTTTTAATCACCATCACAATCTTTTCTGCTGCTATTTTCATGCTGACTGCTCCTCTGAACTTGCTAACTGCATGCTTCCATTCCTCCCGTGGCCTCACTGCACAAGTCGTTCTACTTCTCATCCCTATTCTGTCCATCTTTATAATGCAAGAGTTAACCAGTATCTTCACTCTTTTGTCCCTTACACTGGTAAACTCTGGGACTCTATTCCTTTGTGTGTTTTTCCATCTGCCTATGACTTGAACTCTTTCAAAAGAGGAGTGTCAAGATCCCTCTAATGTTAACTGGACTTCCTCCCCCTGATTCTATTTCTCCTACTGTTATCTTTACAGGGTCTGACGACAAGGGATATTTTTTTTATGTATTTTTATTGTCCCTTGGCCAGTACCCTTTTAATGTAAAAGAAAAAAAAAAAATTAAAGCATTTCAGGTGCTCAAGCAGTTTACCATTCAATGCAACATTCATCCTCCTACCACCATTCTCCCTTGTGCATTTCATTAATTTTACACAAACAACTCCTTATGCTAGAAATAAATCTTTACGACATTTTTGCATTCTCAAACCGTCTGATAAAATTTCATGAACATATTTAGTCATCATCATTGGGCATGGGGCAGGAACATTTGCAAAACAACCCATATTCTAGTTACTCAATCTATTCTTGTGGAATGTATGATCTTGAGACAAATTATATTTTTTCTTTTATACTTAATATATATTTTCCACTCAGGTTACATGATTATCAAAAAAAGTTAGAAATTCTGGCACATATAAGATAAACAATGATATTTTGGTGTTTTTGGGGAAGTCTTGAACTAGGGTTGGGAGGCAGTGTACACCGTTGTAGCCTTTAGATCGGCGTTCTCCCACACACATACTGGAAGAAGCATGAAAAAAGAGCAGAAAACTAGAAGTTTTCACTCCTTCCTACCTCTGCTAGCATCACATTTATATTGACAGGCATCTGATAGAGATGAGACTTTTGTTCTTCAGAATACAGAGTACACTAGGCCGCTATGCATGCCTTTCATTGACCATGAAAAAGCCTCTGTGTAAACTTCAGCAGTTATGAAAGCATTTAGGAGACGGAGTACAGGAGAGATATTTGAAGATATGAGAAGAGAAAGCAAAGTCACTATGAAATTGTATAAGGTCAGTGATAAATACCAATATAGAAAGGTGTGACTCTTTCTCTCAAACTGTTCACAGATGTTTTAGAGAAGGCTTTGAAAACTTAGACTGGGAAGAGGCAAGAATTCAGATATTAAATGGAGAATATCTCATTAATCTTATATTTGATGATATTTTTCTAATAAGTGACTTGACAGATTAACTGCTACATTTAATTTTGCAGGTGCATTAAAAAGGACAAAGTGTGTTTAAAGATGAATATGAAGAAAACTTACATACATGACCATGAAATTAGAATAGATGTTGAAGTAATATAATGTGTTCAGGAATACATTTACATAGACCAGAATATTTGTGCATTTCCAGATCATTGAAAAATAAATCTAAAGACGAATAAGGATGGGATGGAAGGCTTTTGGTAGACAATACAATGTGAAAAATAATCTCCGACTATCACTAAAGGGAAAGCTGTATTACCAGTGGATTCTACCAGTAACATATGGATCTGAAACTTTGAGTATTACGAAAGTTCTGGAACAAAAGGAAATGGACATAATGATGTTTGACGTAACTAAGAAATAGGAAGAGAGCATCATGAATTAAGGAGCATAACAAAATAGAAGACATTCTGACCTCACTTAAAAGAAAAAGTGTACATGGGCAGGAAATGTCATGTGACTGAGATAATAGATGGACATTTAGTGACAATGGCAGCCCTGGGACGGTAAAACAAGGTTGGGCAGAGAGAGAACTAGATAGAGATGAAAACGGAAATTTAGTTAAAGTAACCTGGAACAGGCTGGTAGCTGATAGAGATGAGTGGAGTAGGCTCATAGTAGTGGGCTCATAGATGTTGGTGTACTGATTTAACCATGAACTCTGCTCATGCAAACATTAGACATTAAAGGTGGCACATTTGTCAATGTTACATCATTCATTGCATATCTTTCACATGTAACATAAATCTTTTGTTGCAATTTCATTTCAGAGAAATTACTGGTTCTCAAAATGGATCACTTTATGTCTGAGATGAAAGAGGATGAGATTAAGGTAGAAGAGGAAGATACACCATCAACTTTAACTTCAGATAGCTCTTTGGCTCTCCATCATCAGATATGGCTGAAAAATGGGAATGAAGCAAGGTAAGAATTTCTTCTAGATATTTATTTTCTTTATTTGTTTTCTTAGTTTTTAGGCTAAGGCAATAATAAATCCAGATATGCTGTGGTATTTACCACAGGATCTGTGAAATTCTACATATCCTCCTGTATTTAGAGACTGTTTCGTGGGAACATTTACCGATACGCTCTGGAACTCTCTAAAGCTTGAGAATGAACAAAGTTGTGAGAGAAAAAGGCTGCTATAGCTAGCATTGATACCAGACCATTATATCACTAGTTAGCTTATATTATCTTTTCTATGCTTAGTTACCTTTTTTTTATTACATTATAAGGGGACTGGCTAAGGGAAAATAAAAATAAGTAATAAAAAAAATCCCGCTTGTCACCAGACCCTGTAAAGAAGACAGTAGGAGAAATATAGACATGGGGGAAAGTTCAATTTAGTATGAGAGTTGTCCTAACATTCCTCTTTTGAAAGAGTTTAAGTCATAGGTAGGTGGAAAAAACAGACAAAGGAAGAGTTCCAGAGTTTACCAGTGTAAGGGATGAAAGAGTGAAGATACTGGTTAACTCTTGCATTAGGTAGATGGACAGAATAAGGATGAGAAGAAGTAGAAAGTCTTGTGCAGCAAGGCCGTGGGAGGGGGGGAAGGTATGCAGTTAGCAAGTTGAGAAGAGCAATCAGCATGAAAATAGCGGTAGAAGATAGATAAAGATGCAACATTGCGGTGGTGACTTAAAGAATCAAGACAGTCAGTTAGAGGAGGAGAGTTGATTAGGCAAAAAGCTTTAGACTCCACCCTGTTTAAAAGAGCTGTATGAATTGAGCCCCCTAGACATGAGAGTCATACTTCATACATGGGCGGATAAGGCCACTGTACGGAGCAAGCAGCTGAGAGGGAGAGAAAAATGGACCCAGACATCATAGGACACCTAACTTCTTGGAAGCTGATTTAGCTAGAGTAGAGATATGAAATTGCCAGTTTAGATTTATAGTAAAGGATAGACGGAGTGTGTTTAATGTGGAGGAGAGGGGAAGTTGAGTGTCATTGAAGAAGAGGGGATAGTTATCTGCAAGGTTATGTTGAGTAGATAGTTGTAGAAATTGAGTTTTTGAGGCATTGAACAAAACAAGGTTTGCTCTGCCCCAATCAGAAACTAGTGAAAGGTCAGAAGTTAAGCGTCCTATAGCATCTCGCCTCAAGTCATTTAATTCTTGTTGGGTTGGGCGTCTGTTGTACGACGCTGAAAAATGCAAGGTGGTCCCATCAGCATAGGAGTGGTTAGGGCATTGAGTCAGATTTAGGAGATCATTGATGAATAATAGAAAGAGAGTGGGTGATAGGACAGAACCCTGAGGGACACCACTGTTGATAATTTTAGGAGAAGAACAGTGACCGTCCACTACAGCAGCAATAGACTGGTCGGAAAGGAAATTGGAGATGAAGATAGAGAGAAGGATAGAATCCGTAGGAGGGTAGTTTAGAAATTAAAGATTTATGCCAGAGTCTATCGAAGGCTTTCGATATAGCTCCATGCCAGAGTTAATCATCTTTATTATGCGCTCAACACAAAGAGAAAGATCTCTGACATGGAAGCAATAATCATCCCAAGGAAAATCAGAATAGTACTGCCTCAGGTCCTCCCACTTAGCAGAATTGAAATGCTAGAAGCACCTCTGCTTAGGTGGGTCCTGAGGCTGCACTGGAGTGATAAGATAGGTAACGGAAATAAGATTGTGATTGGAGGTGCCCAAAGGAGAGGAAAGTTCAACAGTGAGCTGAAGGGTTGGAAGTTAGGAAAAGATCAAGAATGTTGGGCGTTTCTCCAAGGCGGTCAGGGATACGGGTAGGGAACTGTGCTAGCTGCTCTAGGTCATGAAGGATAGCAAGTTGAAGGTTTGCTCACCTGGTCAGTGAAAGAAGATGAAAGCCAAAGCAGGTGGTGAACATTGAAATGTCCTAAAATGGAGATCTCAGCATAAGGAAAGGGAGATAGAATAAACAAAAGGAAGCATAAATGTTAAAAGTTACCTTATAATATGTTGCCATTGAATACAAAATTAACAAATAACCAGTATAAATAAAATGGAAATGATATCTGTTAAGGATTGCCATTTTCTTGTTGTCTAGCTTCTCTACTGATCTTGTCTGGCTGCCTTGTTTTGTATGACTCAGGTACATTGTTAATTTAACTCAGAATTTATAAGCTGAAAATAATATGAATAAGAAAGATCGTCTTTTTGTTCGGTCATAGACTACACCATACTTGACTGGACACTCGAAATCGGACCTTTTGCAAACTGGCCCTACGGCAGATTTTTAGAAAAATCAAATCAAATACTTAGAATTAAGATAGGAACCTCAAATAAAAAGCAAACACTTCAGAGTGATGTAAAGAATATGTTTATGAGCAACAAAAACAAATTAGTCAACATACGTCATCGGTGGGCGACAATTATTGAATCCTAAGAAACCAAGAAAAACAAAATTTGCAATAAATTCCAGGAATATTGGAATTTCAATCTCAAAACACTTACGTGCATAGCCCATGTAGTCTATATTAATATGCAATACCATAGAAAATACCATACGTGACTGTGCACTCGAAATCGGGTCTTCTGCAAATGGGTACTGAGGCGATTTTTTGTTTGTTTTATTTGAATAAAATACTTAAAATCATCATAGAAACCTCAAACAAAAAGCAAACACCTCAGAGTGATGTGAAGAATATGTTTATGAGCAACAAAAACAAATATGTCAACATACATCATCGGTGGGCGACAATTATTCAATCCTGACACCAATAAAAACACAAAATTTGCAATAATTTCCAGGAATATTGGAATTTTAATCTGAAAACACTTACATGCATAGCCCATGTAGTCTATATTAATATGCAATACCATAGAATACACCATACGTGACTGCACTCGAAATCGGGTCTTTCGCAAATGGGTGCTGAGGCGATTTTTTTGTTTGTTTTATTTGAATAAAATACTTAAAATCATCATAGAAACCTCAAACAAAAAGCAAGCACCTCAGAGTGATATAAAGAATATGTTTATGAGCAACAAAAACAAATTAGTCAACATACGTCATCGGTGGGCGACAATTATTAAATCCTAAGACACCAATAAAAACACCATATTTGCAATAATTTCACCCAAGGACATCCTGACCAGGTACCCCGAGAAGTGCCCTGTAGCTGCTGCAAGCAGGTCTTCTGGCGGTTCAGGGTCCAGGTCAGAGAGCTCTCCAATCAACATCTGAACCACCCGAGTGTCCTCCATGACCAGCTGCTCCCTGGCGGTCTGCATCTCCTCTGCCACCTCCTCCAAGGTGTATCGAGAAAGATACACCAGGTTGACACGCCTGACGATGGCCTCACTCTCAAAGAATTGGCGTACTTGCGTCCAGAGAGACACAAGTCACTGTCTTGCAGGGGGGAGAAATATCTTGTTGCACAAAAAAACAACACTGTCTGCAGTAGCAGTAAGTTTAACTCCCTCGAAGAGAGAGACAAATCACTGGCTTGTAAGACGCAGTCATTATCTCCCCCATCACTTATTTTTTCTGCCCCTGGAGCTTCTGCCTTTTCATTTGGTCATGGCTTCTAGTATCCATCACACAGTTGCCGGTGGCCTGGCGTTTGGAGGGCAACTTGGCGTGAACATCATAGTTTGTGTCCCTGCACAAGTTGGAGCCAAAACCATTGAAAAGGTTGCCGCCCACGACAGGGAGAATCTTAGTAATTACATTGTGCCCATTACAGCACTGTGCCATCTCAAATTCTGGGAACTTCCTGGCCAAGCCGACAAGGATCTGCAGGAATGTGTCCTTATGGTTGTCACAACCAAAAAACCTGAAATAAAATGTGAATGTTAGCACATTACAAGTGAACAAAAAATTATATAAATAAAAATAAAAAAACATCCGAAAAAAAAAAAAAATTCAGAAGTAGAATTAAATTTATAAATTAATAAATTAATTCCTATAGTTATATTACCTACTAGTCTGTAGCATCTATTCGTTCGAAGAATGTAAAAAAAAAAAAAACCTAATGCATGTGTGTAAGCACTCACACAGTAAGATAATGGCATTTAAACATATCAAATATGTATGTATGTACCGATGCTGTTTACCCCATCAAAGGAAAAAAAAATAATGATACTGTAATATAAATAAACTTTACTTACTTATTCCTCCTCTCCTTGTTGTTGATTAGGGAGTTCCAGACACTCAAGGCAAAGCAAGTAATGTGGCACAAAGTTGGTGAAAGGTAATGTAGGCCTTCTTCCCCACCGTCTGGTGTCCCCTTGTCCAGCAGGCGTGTCAACGCATGGAACTTCTCGGGGTCCCAGCCCTCAAAGGTGGGCTGGTACTTTTCCTTGCTATCCCAGAAGATCTCCTCCTGGCAGGGAACACATGGATATGGCAGTGTCAGTGGAAAAAGAAATCATGCCCATGACCACACCAGTTATAACAGAAACAGAGGTCAAATCAGTTATACAAAATCTAAAAAATAAGAAAGCTCGAAGACCTAACACATGTAAACCAGAATTTTATAAAGCCTTATTATATAAAAAGTTAATGTATGAAAACAATAACAAGGTTCTTAAATAATGTACTGGAAAGTGGAAACATACCACAAGAATGGAGAAAATCACATACCATAATGATACCCAAGAAAGCCAAACCAACAGCAAAGGACCTCCGCCCAATTGCACTAACAAATTGCATATATAAAATATTCATGGCTGTGATCTGAAACAAAATTGAAGACCATCTTAGGATAAATGAAGAACAAAAAATAGTACAAGCTGGTTTCACTTCAGGAGCAAGAATAGAAAACAACATCTTTATACTTTAATATTGTGTAGAAATGAGTTACAGGGAAAACAAAACGTTAATTATCACATTTATTGACTTCCCAAAGGCGTTTGATTCAGTGAAGAGAGCTTCATTCGCTAACACCTACCAAGATGACATAACAAAACTCAGCATCACTGAATACCTAACCACAGAAATGAAGGTAGCAAATGGGATCAGACAGGGCTGTACAGGTTCCACAACAATCTATAAACTCATCACTTATTTAATTCTTCAAGAAATGGAAAAAAGAAAGGGTTTTACTACTAGAGGCATGAACATCACCTTAAGCTACGGTCACACTAGATATTGCTAACGCTAGCCTGGCTTCCGTTTTCCCTGGCTTGACCGATACGACTAGCAGTATGGTCACACTCACAAGTAGAACCACTCGCCTTGCGGAATCAGCTGATCATAACAACAACACAAACCGTTATGGAGGAAGCACTTTTCTTCTTCTTCTGCTTATGAACATTTTCCATGAGACTTATAATAGCGTTACAAGAAGCTTGTGATAACATCAAAACATTGATGGAAATAAGCAAGGAATATGGCATGGAAATAAATAAAGAAAAAAGCCAAATAATCATACACAAACCAGAGAACATTGAGGGAATCCGTGTGACTAACAATTTTAAGTATCTAGGTGTTATAATAACAGACAAGAGGGATATATTTAAGGAACAGAAGAATAACATGATTATGAAGGCACAAAGATTGGCAAACCTGACCTACTCAATAACAGCAAAAAGCTGCCACAAAATCATTATAGACAAGACATACTGGAAGAGTGTTTGTCTACCAATTATTAAAGGAAATCCTGAGAAGAATCAAATGTGAATATTTTAACTGGATGAAGACAAACAGAAAATACTTAGACTGCACCAAGTTAACATATAACAACATTGATAAGTTGCAAACTATCTTACTTTATTACCCATGTGTGTGTGTGGCGGGGGGTGCCTGGTGGGTGGGATGAGGAGTAGGTAGCTAGATTCGAATTTTGAATTAACGGATTTCATTTGTTTTGAGGTGACCGTGGTCAATCATGGTTTAACTAACTTGGTTAGACCATGACCGTGATATGTATCTATTTGTTAAATTCGCACGGTCATTTTTAAATACATAACAGTGGTGATGGTAGCCATGATCAAATAATGACCACTACTAAAGTTTTATCATCCACCATTCTACGTTCAATTTCTACAGGGAGTTTTACATGAATTTAGTACTGAAATGTTCCTAAAATCTTATAAATCAGACATTACAATAACCAAATGTTGCATACTTACTGCTAAAACGAGTCCGGTGTCCAGCTAGTAGCTACAGTAGCACGTCCGTCTGGTTCCAGTGGCAGTGGGTGACTGACTCTTCATAGTCATACTGACCAACAAACGTCTCGCCATCACAGTCAGCTCAGCTTTCTCAGCTACGCGCCACGAATTGTTGTGAAAAATTCATTCTCAAGCCGATATAACGATAATATGACATTTGATCACAATCAAATCATATTCAGGAATGGTGATTTCACAATATTTGATGCTTTATTTCAGAGATTATTGCCAATTTGCCTGAAATTTTTGCTATAAACAATATGCTTTATACACAACTCCCACACGATTTTCACTCATTCTTGTAATCTTTATGTTAATTTCCTATTTGCACAAGCTGTAAAATCATTTTTTAGATTCAGCAATGGTTCAGCAATCATTACTGATTGTAAAGACATGAAATACAATGTCCTAAGTAGAATATGAACTGATAAATGAAGTATTATCTGTCATCACTCATAGCAGCGGAATCAATAGGGCCAAAATGTAATATCGTCTGTCAGCGATTGTCGCGAGTGTCCAGTCAAGTATGGTGTAGTCTATGGTTCGGTTAAAGTGTCTTTTAACAGAAAAAGTTTAAAATTATATGAATAAGTAAGGTCAACTTTTTGTTTGGTTTGAGTGTCTTAACCAAAAAGTTTAAAACAATATGAATAAGAAATATTGACTTTTTGTTTGGTTTAAGTATCTCAATATAAATTTTTGGAAACTACATCATCAGTCTTCCTTAACCATACATAGCACTTGAGTTGTTGTAGGGAACTAGTCTCCGCCAAAAGTGCTCCTCCTGACTTAACAAAGGTAAACATTGCTAAACAATAACTTTATATTAATAGAATTGGTTCTTACAAATATTCAGTACAGTGGTGCCTCGCATTACGAGTTGAATTTGTTCCATGACCAAGCTCAAGTTCGTTTTACGATTTGTTTGATTTGGAAATTGGTTTTTCTCATTGATATTAGTTGAAATATAATAAATCCGTCCAAAAAGCCACCCAGAAATCGTTTTACGATTTGTTTGATTTGCAAATCAGTTTTCTTCATTGTAATTAGTCAAAATATAATAAAGCTGTCCCAAAAGCCATCCATAAATTTTTTTTCATGCTTTTCAAAACAGAAAATACTCGTATGTAGGTACAAGACTAATGACAATTATAAAAACATAATACAGAGTAAAAATTTGTTTCCTTTTTCGTTGCTCGTTATTGCAACGTTTTCGTGTTCTCTTAATCAACTTATACTTTGGTCACGGGATACAGAACACTAATTTCTAAAATGATCTACATTAAAAATCTTTCCGTTTTCTATAATTTTAATTAACAAATAATCTTTCCTTGCTCCTTCTGTCATGTAATAGCATCATCCTTTCTTCTTGTTTTGACACATATAATCAAATACATAAGTAATTCTTTTAATTTCTTTCCTTGCTCCATCTGTCATATAATAACATCATCCTTCCTTCTTGTTTTGACATATATAATCAAGCACATAAGTAATTCTTCTAGGAGCTTATAAAAATATTCATAATCATGGAGCAACACATAATAAACTAATCACGGAGCAACACATGATAAAATGATCACGGAGCAACACATAATAAAATAATCATGGAGCATGCACATCATATATCACAAATCCTACATAAAATATCCTTACACTAACATCCTACAGCTGCTTTCAAGACTGCATTAGAAAAGAGCTTCCACTTACCCCACAAATCTGCAACTCCATTCTGAGCTGAGTTGATAGAACTTCCTGAGAGAAGTCTGAGTGAATGCTGGCTTTGTAAACTAATACAGTCTCTTTTATTTTCAAAATCTCGACAGTTAGCTATTCTCTTCAGACACAGCATCTGGGAGTTCCTCACATTCAAAATTTAAGGCTATTTTACTTACAATTCCATAAAGTATAGTTTTACTTAAAATTAGAAAAGAGCTTCCACTTACCCCACAAATCTGCAACTCCATTCTGAGCTGAGTTGATAGAACTTCCTGAGAGAAGTCTGAGTGAATGCTGGCTTTGTAAACTAATACAGCCTCTTTTATTTTCAAAATCTCGACAGTTAGCTATTCTCTTCAGACACAGCATCTGGGAGTTCCTCACATTCAAAATTTAAGGCTATTTTACTTACAATTCCATAAAGTATAGTTCTACTTAAAATTACAAAAAGGTTAGTTTTCCTTCCTGTCCTTCCTTTCCAACTGTATCTGGTTAAGGTCAAAATGGTCAGTCTCGACATTTACTAATTCACAACATCTGGGCACCTTCGTTTGTCTCCTTCACATATTACTTTCCAAAGAGGTAACTTTCCCTTACAAGACTTGGAAGTAAACAACAATCCCATAAAGGTTAGTTTCCCTGTATCTGGTTACGGTCAAAATGGTTTACAACATCTGGCACTCTCCTTTGTCTCCTTCACATAATATATATTTTCTTGGCATCTGTCATGACATATGACACCTTAACTACTTGATATATTCTTACCTTTATAATACACTGCAAATTCAATCTCAGAAACAATCAGATCACCTCAAACAGTTATGCCACTGTATTACATAAAAGAATAAGATTCTTTTTAAATTTTGTAATTTTTTTTTTAGCTTGCGTTAGGTTTGGTTAAGTTTAGTTAGGCTTCGTTACATTTAGTTAGGTTTGGTTAGGTTAATTTTGGTTAGGTTTATGCTATGTTAATTTAGAAGCTATCAAATGTTTTCTATGACTAAAAGTAGGAGGTTGTGTGAGGTGCAGACGCCATTTTCTTTGGTAGCCATGTGCCATTCTGGTGAAGATGTAAAAATTTACTGGAAACAATTGCTTTGTTAGCATAACCTTCCCAGAGCTGCAGTTAAGTAAGCCTAACCAAAACTAACCCAACCAAACCTAACTAAATATAACTAAACCTAACGTAATAAAAAAAAAATCACATTTTTTTCGTAATTCTGCAACATAACTGTTTGGTGTGATCTGAACAAGTATCCGAGGTTGAATTTGCAGTGCATTATGAAGGTAAGCAGATATCAAGTGGTTAAGGAAACAAACCTTTCTCGTGACCATAATTATGTGATATGTGAAGGTGGAAGATACATGTGGAATAGTAACCACTTGGCTTGGAAACCACGTGGTAAGGAAATGTAAATATTGGAGAGGAAATCAAATACATACTAAGATTATGGGTCAGTCAGTGGCGAGATCAAAACAACAGGTGTTCCATATCAGAACGCCAGGTAAACACGCAGATAATCCATATACAGGAAATTAAATGTACAAGGGAATATGACCTAGATATCAGCATTCAGACTAGATAATAAGATATAAGGGAAGAGATATATATGTGAAGTATGAAACGGAAGTTCAAATGTTGTTACACACATAGCCCTACAAATGTAATGTTTACTTATGACCAGAGGGCAAAAGACAAACGTAATGCTTACTTATGACCAGAGAATCAGATAAATGGGAAGATAAATTTTGTGAGACGGAAGTGATTTTATGAGACGAGAGTTCAAGTGTTGTCCACACAGAGGGAAAACAAGCCTAAGGATTAGCCTAACAGCAATGTCATAGCCGTCACTGATGTACTATTAATTTCCGAGTATTGTAAACCTAACAATTTGCCTTAAACCAATATAGGAACTTCCCAAAAAATGCTGTGTCTGTAGAGAATTGGTAACTGTCTAGATTTTGGAAATAAAAGAGGCTTACTCGCTTAGAGAAGAGCATTCACTCAGACTTCTGCTCAGAAGTAATCAACTCAGCTCAGAATGGAGCTGTTGAGATATTGGGGTAAGTGGAAACTTGTTCTAATGCAGTCTTGAAAGCAGCTGTAGGATGTTAGTGTAAGAATATTTTATGTAGGATTTGTGATTTATAAAGTATTGCTCCGTGATTATTTTATTAAGTGTTGCTCCATGATTATGAATATTTTATATGCTCCTAGAAGAATTACTTATGTGCTGATTATATATGTGTCAAAGCAAGAAGAAAGAATCATGTTATTATATGACAGAAGGAGTTGATGTTAGTATATGACAGAAGGAGCAAAGGAAGATTATTTTTTAATTAAAGTTATAGAAAACGGAAAGATCTTTTAATGAAAATCATTTTAGAAGTTAGTGTTCTGTACCTCGTGACCAAAGTTTAAGTTGATTAACAGAACACAAAAACGTTGCAATAACGAGCGACGAAATTGGTGGCAGCGGTGGGATATTGTTGCAACATTGATGATATTGCAACATTGCATATATTGCAACATTGAATATATTGTACCTTGCAACATTGCATAAATTGCAACATTACAGAAATGGCAACATTGCAGAAATTGCAACATTGCAACATTGCAGAAATTGTTATATATATACTTTGCAACATTGTATAAATTGTTAAATAGATCAATAGATTGCAAGCAATCGTGCAATTGAAGACAAAAAAAATTTTCTTTGCAATTTCAACTTAGTTTTCAAAATTGTATAATTTTCAAGTGATTATATGAATTAAATGCATTAATCCTGGACTATTAAAGCCTAGCAGCTTAAAGAAATAATTGAGGCCTAGAGAATTAACCCCATTAATTTTTGATCTTGTGTTGCAAGAAAACCTTAGACAAAATGGCTTAAGCACAATCACCTGGCAAGGATGATATTGTAGGGGCAATTACAGATAATGCAAGGAAGAATTTTAATAAGGTTATCGGATTACGGTATTTTGTGGAGGCAGTGAGTCAAGCCTTATATGCATGAATTGTCATCTGTTACTCGAATACCGAAAGAGACATTAACTGAACTCTACATCAGAATTGAAGGCATTGTTGAACAGTTAGAATCACTTAAGCCTACAGGCAAGGAAGTTTATAGTGATATGTTGGTTTCCATTATTATAAATGCATTACCCAAAGACTTCTCATGCATTTTAAACAGAAGATGATATGAAAATTCCTTTGACTCTTTAAAAAGGCATTAAAATATGTAGCCTCACATCCAAGCCTTCAGCTTAAGGATGTTGCAATAAGGAAAGAAATGAGTAAGGGTATTCCAGTAAACTCCATCACCCCACAGGAAACCCCGGTTCATCAGACTACAACAGGAAAGAATAAGACTTATTGTCAAGGATGTGGGTTAATCAATCACGATACACAACACTATCGAGCCTCAGATATCATCGATTTGGTCATATTTTTAGGTGGCGATTCATCTATGGTAGTTATAGGAACAGTACATGGAAAATCAGGCCACGTATTTAAATAAGTGAAACTAGGAGATAAAAATAGTAAGGAGCAATTATGGTAAGGTGCAATTAGCATTATTTGATACTGGAGCAGGAGTCTCTATAATAGGAGCTGAATTAACGAGTTAGCGAGAGCATTAGGAAAAAAATTAAAATAATTCAAGATTTAACCACAATCCGTAACACTGTTTCTAATGCGAGGTTCCATTGTACAGTATATTGCGGCTTATAAGTCGATCTGGCACATTAGTTGACTTCTATAATTTGACCCCAAAATGTTGTACTAGAGGTTTACCTTGCAGAAAAGTCGACCCCCCTAAACTATTACTTAGCCTGGCCCAATGTCGGCCTGAGTCACAAAGTACTGGGTTGTAAATTAAGTTTTATCTACAGTAAAGTAAATAAAACAATTCAAACAGATTGAAAACACCACCGACTTCAAGCATTTCAACATAAACAAACAGTCAGTTTTTACCTTTTTCTGTACTCACCTGTTTCACCACTATATTGGACGAATATTTACTTTTAAAACCTTAATGGTAAAAGCGTTTACATGTAATGTCAAGACCACTTGCCAAGATGCAATGACTAGGCAAATTCTGACCAACATATCGCAAACACTTTCAATATACGAATTTCTGCATTTGCCAGTGTTTTGCCTCTTGTCATATAACCAATCACAGCTCCTCAAACTTCAGAACTTCATCTGTGTAGACACTGAGCGAGATAATATTTCGATTAAATAAGAGGAAAGTAAGACGTTCAAGACCATAACAGTTGTAGAAATAAATAAGATTTATAATATATATGTTGTTTTTTATATACAAGCTAACCAAAAACAAGCATAAAGCTTGAAATATATTAGGGAAGTGTTGAAAATAACGAACTATGGGCCCTCTACGTGGGTGGAGCGAAGCGGATGTGTGTGTTTTCATGAGAAAGAATCTGGGTATATATTTCAAATAAATCAGAGGAAAGTAAGATGTTTGAGACCATTATAGTTGATCGTCTACATAAGATTTATATTATATATATTGTTTTTAATATAGAAGAACGCCAAAGACAAGCAAAAAGCTTGTAATATATTAGAGAAATGTAGAAAATAACAAAATGTGACATCAAACCTGTGTGGGTGTTGATGTTTCAATGCATTTTGTGGTTGTAGCTTCGACTTACAATTGTTCCCTTTTTCCTAATAATAAGTAAAACGCATATCATATTGTTTACAATTATTTTCATCAAATTAAAGTAAGAAATAAGATGTTTGTATATTGCACAAAAATATGTAAGTCAAATAAAATTTAGACACTGAAGACAGATCCAGTTTCGAACACAAATTTCACTTGGAGCGAGCCCGCACTCCAGATAGGCAGATACGAAGGCCGGGCCCGCGTCATGTGAAGACATCCAGTGCTCACACATACACACACACACACACACACACACACACACACTCACACACTCTCATACATACACACACACACACACACACACACACACACACACACACACACACACACACACACACACACACACACACACACACACTCTCATACACACACACACACACACACACACACACACACACACACACACACACACACACACACACACACACACACACACTCACTCACTCACTCACTCACTCACTCACTCACTCATACACACACTCACTCACTCATACACACACACAGACACACACACACACACACTCTCATACACACACACACACACACACACACACACACACACACACACACACACACACACACACACTCACACACACACACACACACACTCTCATACACACACACACACACACACACACACACACACACACACACACACACACACACACACACACACACACACACATACACACACACACACACACATACACACACACACACACACACACACACATACACACAGACACACACACACACACACACACACACACACTCACTCATACACACACACACACACACACACACACACACACACACACACACACACACACACACACACACACACACACACACACACACACACACATCTTGCTGCTACTGGTAAGGTGATATGTATACGACGATATTTGGACATGTTGTGGGCTTAGGACGAGTGTGGAGGGTGCTGTAGTTTCAATACAGAATCAGCAGGATATACATTTCGAATAAATAAGATGAAAGTAAGATGTTTGAGATCATGACAGTTGTTGAAATACATAATATTTACATTATTAATGTTGTTTTTAATATAACAGAAATCCACAAACAAGCATAATGATTGTAATATATAAGGGAATTTGTACTACATAGCGAGATGTTGGCTTCTACCTTAGGTGGAGTCAAGGCTGGAAGCGGTGCGAAATATACGGAGAAACCATGATATCTATTTCGAATAAATCTGAAGAAATTAAGATGTTTGAGATCATTTCAGTGCTTATAATTTAAAATATGTATATAATATATGTCGTTTTTAATATAAAAGAAAACTAAAAACAAGCATTAAGATTGAAATATACTAGGAAAATTGTGGCAACACCAACCAAGACATTTCTCCTTAAAATTGTGTTCGTGAAAACAAACGAAGTTTGACGACACATGTAAACGCTTTAAGTGTCCAATTACCTACAGTCCGGCTTCAAACGTTGTAACAAAAGAAACGAAGCGATCATGGTTGACTGCTCAGTGCTGCCACCTAGTGACGAGCATTCCATTTGAAAAGCTGTTTAGGTACGAAATACAAACTCCCCCAAATACCCAGTCAACCACGCCCCCTTGACAACCTGTGCTGAGGCTACAATGCTTTGCCAGCATTCATTACCTATTCACTCACCAAGACTGACAGAGCTTTCCTGACTGGAGCATTTTCCGATATCCTGATGTTACTGGTGCAAATATATTTAAAGGTTGCTATTTTATATCTATCCCATAAGTTGAAGTTAAATTAAGTTAAAAACTCGACTTATAGACCACAATATACGGTACTTCAAAGGTCTTTCTTTTTGAAATGTTTTAGGATAGAATCTGCTAAGTTCCTTAAATGTTGTGGATCAATATTTTATCACACTTGTTGCTCTGCTTCAATTAGTTGTGGAATGGGGTGTGTATCATGTTACTTTGATTCCGATTTAATGATTGCCCACAGATTTTCAATTGGGTTCAAATCTGGGGAATTTCCTGGCCAATCTTTTTTATGGCTAACCTTGAAAAATTCGGGGCCATTCATTGTATAATTTGTGTAATGATTAATTATTGTTTCCGATATGTAAGACTTACCATTTATCAACATTAAGATGAAAGTTAGCTTAATAGGTATCCTGACACTTCTCTTTTTAAAGAGTTCAAGTCAAAGACAGGTGTAAAAACAGACAAAGGAAGAAACTTCCAGAGATTACCAGTGTAAGGGATGAAAGAGTGAAGATTTTTTTTTCTTGCATCACAAACCTGTGGCACCAATAGGCTTTTATAGAGGCTAAGGTTGTTGTCCTCTTGTCCGTTATTGGCGCAGGTTTAGATTTTTTTTATAGTGACGCCTCAATTTCTTACTTTCTCTCTTGATGTTGAGAACGAGAGAGGCTATTGCTGCTAAAGCCTCAGATGCATTTAACATTGAAAGTCCCATCTGAGGATAGTATGGCAACAATTAGCCTGTTCGCAGCTAGGGTCGTAGACACCTATCAGCGCTAGAATTTTTAATTTTCTCCGCTTTTCCGGGGCAAAGGGGTGTCTTAGTTAATTTAGAAACCGATGTGCAGAAACAATACGACATGAATTGCTGCACATATGTATTTAAAATTAAAAACATAACCTTAATGTTATTATTCTTACTTACTGGTGCATGATAAGGCTTTGTTAATTGTATTATAAGATAAAGCTACAATTAGGTAATTATTATTTTTTCAGTAAGTATGAGCAGTAAAAATAAAAGGATGTTGATTTCGGCTTATACATTTTATCTGAGTGTGTTAAAAAATATTGAAAATCACTATCACGTCTTATATACGAAGGTAATCAGTGAAATAAAAAAATAAAAGCACCGCTGGCAGACGTACGACGTAGTATAGTAAGCGCCGTTAGGAAGACTGGTATTTATTACTATGGGAGCATTTTACTTCTAATAAACCCTTGCCACAGCATTTGCAGCTGACAATGCCATCAGGAGTTGCTCTGAGTAGCCTGCTGGTGTTTGTTGTGGTTTGCTGCCAGTAGCCGAGGATATAGTTATCGTGCTGGAAAAAATTAAGTGCGACACATAATTATATTTTCTATACATTACATAGATTTACCTATTGTTTGGTACATTCAAATGAAAGTATGTATCGGTATACGCCCATTGAGGTCAGTAGAAAATGACAAATTGCTTGCCTTGATACAAATATAAGCTGTTTTAAGAATATAATCTGAAATTATGAATAGAGGCTCAAACGATGTCATATGCCGTCAGACATCATGAGATTAATTGACTTAAATTTCAGATGCATTAATGTGCAATAATACACCTGTGTAAGCTTGTAAAACTTGCCCCAAAGAGTATTTATTTTTCGGCAAAAATTACAAAATCTGGCGCTGTCTGGTATCAAGATGCTCACTGCGAACAGGCTAATTTGGGTAATCTTTGGCCACTTGGCGGTAATACTTAAGAAAGAAAAGTGGCCAGCGATACACCTTCGTCACTCGAACCTAGGATCCTAGGTTCACATGCCAAAACGCTAACTACTGTACTATCACCTCCCCAACTCTTGCATTAGAAAAATGTACATAATAGGGATGAGACGAAGTAGAAAGCCTTGTGCAGTGAGGCTACAGGAGCGGTAGAGGCATGCAGTTAGCAAGTTCAGAAGAGCAGTCAGCATGAAAATAGTGGAAGAAAAGAGATGCAACATTGCGTCGGTGAACTCTCCCAAACATGAGAACTATACTCTATACATGGATGGATAAGGCATCTGTACAGAGGAAACAGCTGGAAGGAAAGAAAAATGGACGCAGATGCCATAGGACACCTAACTTTTTGGAAGCTGTTTTAGCAAGAGTAGAGATATGAAATTGCTATTGTTGTTACATATACAAATACCCATATGTAATTACATATGCCTAAGACAAATTTGGATATTATGTAGCCCTCAGAAATGTTTCCGCTGTGAATGTTGTTGTTATGTTGGCAGTCCGTGGTGGGTTGCCTGCCTAAGACTTACGGTGACGGAGAGAAGGTAGCTGATGTCCTCTCCTATGGGCCAGTTTCTTTTTGATGGCCAAACGCTTGCGGCTGTTGAGCAGAGGGAGCAGGACTCCTCTCAACAGGCCCTTGTCTCACAAATTGCCCGTGGCTTAGGCTTTACCGGCCGTGGTGCCGGGATTAAACCCAGGAGTGCTCGAAAGTCAAAGAGTCATGCTGATAGTTTGGGCCATCCCTTGTCAATCGAGTTTGTGGGTTTAGACTCTCGGGTCCTGCCCCGACTCTGGAGGTCGGGGGATCTCCGGTTAGTTCTGCCCCGATAGTGGAAGTCAGGGGGGGGGGACGCCAGTGGCACAGTTGTGACTCAAGTTTGTGACATGAGCATTCCCTCATCAGTGGGTAACTCCCTTGCTTGTGTGACTGTGGCACAGTATAGTATCTTGTCAGGGCATATTTCACAGTGGGTATATGCAACAAGCAGCTTCAATGGGTTACCATGCTATCTCACCTATACTATTTTTTGTGTTAAAATGCCTACCCAAATCATTCTCTACTCTCATACTTGATACACTAGAAATCTATTATGTCATCAACAGCCTCCTCACATATTGCTTCCCAACATCCTGACTTCGTCCTGACCTTAATTAAACAACACCTTGCTCCCCAAACTACCAGGGTAGAATTCCTCACTCGATGTTTACAAGCTTACAGTGTTGCTGTGGTATCTTGGCAGGATGAAAACACTGCCTATTTTCCATTGATAATAAATATAATTACAATTTGCATTTTGAAGCATTATTACGATGCATGATTTTTTTCACATACTTGAATATCATCTAGAATATTCAGATATCAGTGCGTGTAACACTACCACCGTCTATCCATAAGAAAATAAACTCAAGACATCTCTCCCATTCGACAGAGTGCTTGAGCAGAGTTACACACAGTGTATCATTACGACCACTCCTACGGGGATGATTGTGCCATCATTGTTCGACGTTAAACGGACTCGTGGGAATCATGCCTCTGAGTGGCAGTAATGGGAACCAGGGAACGTTTCCATCTCCACTCAAGTGACACTTGAACGGGAAAGATGACGAGTTCAACATTTTACTGAGATAATGGCAGTGTTGACTTTCATATCTAGAATATTTAAATATCAATATGTGCAACACTGAAACCGTCTCCATTAAAAGTTGAACTCAACATCTCTCATTTGAGAGAGAGAGAGAGAGAGAGAGAGAGAGAGAGAGAGAGAGAGAGAGAGAGAGAGAGAGAGAGAGAGAGAGAGAGAGAGAGAGAGAGAGAGAGAGAGAGAGAGAGAGAGAGAGAGAGATTTGGAAAATAAATGTTAATGTCTCCAATAACCCATAGCGATATCATTGAAGCAATCTAGTTCCTTAAAAACAAATAAGGCCACATGATGAAATAACTGCTGAAACAAAATAAAATAAAATTATTTGCCATCCCCCTTGCAACACTATTCAATCAGTTAATACAGGCTGGCATCTTTCCTGATAGGTTTAAGAAGGCAAAAATCATTCCAATTCATAAATCTGGTAGTAAAAATAACATTTCAAATTATCGACCCATTTCCATTTTACCTATATTTTCCAAAATTTTTGAAACTTATGAAGAAATATCTTATAATACACTCAAACAAAAAAAAAAATTAAATGATAAACAGTTTGGCTTTAGACCTGGTCTTAGTACTTTTAATGCTATAAATACTTACATGTTTGATCTTTACAATGCACTTCATAACAAATCTATCATTTCCATATTCATTGATTTCTGCAAAACATTTGACACTGTTCAACCCAACATTCTGCTAGATAAAATGTACCATTATGGGATTCGAGGCTGCATTCACGATTGGTTCACTTCCTACCTAAATAACAGGATAAAATGCACAATATTTGATAAAATATCTTCCCATACAGAACCAGTATATTTGGGAGTGCCACAATATAGTATATTGGGAGCCATATTGTTTTTTTTATACATCAATGGCATCTGTAACATTTGCAATTCACTAAAACCTATACTTATTTCATGATGACTCTACATTATCTATGATTAGTGACAACCCACATTCTGCTAGATAAAATGTACCATTATGGGATTCGAGGCTGCATTCACGATTGGTTCACTTCCTACCTAAATAACAGGATAAAATACACAATATTTGATGAAATATCTTCCCATACAGAACCAGTATATTTGGGAGTGCCACAATATAGTATATTGGGAGCCATATTGTTTTTTTTATACATCAATGGCATCTGTAACATTTGCAATTCACTAAAACCTATACTTATTTCATGATGACTCTACATTATCTATGATTAGTGACAACCCTTCAGATCTGGTGCACAATGCAAATAGGGAACGTCAAATTCACTGAATGGTGTATAGCAAACTGCTTAATGGTGAATACAGCCAAAACCTATTACATGCTTTTCACAAACACCACAACTAAGTACCAGCCACTTCCAAATCTTAGCCTCTTAAATGATGGCATTCTACAATATAATAAGACAAAGTTTCTTGGATTAGCTATAGACAAAAATCTAAATTTCAAGCATCACATATCCCATCTTTCTTTAAAATTATCCAGAACAATAACACTTCTCAAAACTAAACCGTATATTCCTCCAGATATTCTTAAATGTATATATTACGTGCATATTCATCCTCATTTAAACTACTGTAATTCTATTTGGTCTCACTAGCTACCTTAGCCACCTACAACATTTCGATGTGTTACACAAGAAAATCATCAGAATAATGACTAGTAGTGACTACTGTGAACATACCTCTCCATTATTCAAGTCCCTAAGTATATTAAATCTCAGTGACATCATGAGACTTAATATTGCTTTCTATATATTCAAACATAATGACACAATCAATAACACTGCACCTCCAAACCATAACTACCATACCCGCAACCAGGACTGGACTCTTTACCATTACCCAGACACAAGCTCATCCTCTATAAACACTCCCTTATGTATCAAGGACCCAAGATTTGGAATGACATCCCACCTTGCATCAAACACTCATCTAGTCTTTAGCCCTTTCAAAGCAAATACAAGAAATATCTTCTGTCCCTATATTAATCACTTAACGTCAAATCTACTTGCATACCCATCTTTCCCTTGTAGACTTTATGTTCAGTTTAAGTTGTACACATACATGTTCCATATTTTTTTATTCTTTAAAATATACAGCAAATGTTTACTTATTTACAATATGTGTTTAATGTATATCTATTTGCATTTTTGTTTCCATCATCCTTTAGTATTATTATTCTTTGGCTCACCAATAGGCCCCTCACTTATATATATGTACATGTATATATTAGGTGAGTGTAAATATGTGTATATGGCTATATGTATGCATTTGAAGGGGAATATTTATGCACCATCAAGTGTATGTGTATGTATAGTATTTTCAGTAATGTTACTGTAATTCAGTATTCATATCAAATGTCATTTTATTAAATACTTCGTCCCTAACTAAAATTTGTGTTAAATTTGATTAATTCAAAAAACAAAACGTTATGTTTTTCTCACATTTCTTCTTTCTCAGTTTGTTATTAAGTTCTATTTTTTCTTCTTTTATCCTGATTTTTTTCTTCCATTTTCTTTCATTCATATTTTTGTATACTTCCATATTAGATATAATTGATTTACTAAGAAACTATATACAGTGGAACCTTGACTTACGAGTTTAATTAGTTCCATGACCGAGCTCGTAACTCAATTTGCTCGTATATCAAATAAATTTTCCCCATTGAAATTAATTGAAATGCCATTAATCCGTTCCAGCCCCCAAAATACCACCCAATTTTTTGTTACGTGTTTTTAAATAAGAAAAATTTATTTATAAATAACAAATATTGTATAAAAACATAATAAAAGAGAATGTAAAGCAAATCAGCATAAATGGCTCGTGCCTTCTCGCAGGTGATACCCGCCGTCACGGTATCTCCCGCAAGCTCCTTCTCCCTCACCCACCTCAATAGCAGATTCTCCATCTTTTCATGGACAGAGGTCCGGAGCTTAGAAATTATTTTAACGCCCTTGGCTGGTGTTATAGCCTTTATCAACTCCTCCTGCTTCAATATGGTACATATCGTAGAAGTACTGCGCTCGTATTGCCTCGCCAAGTCGATTACTCGCACACCTTGCTTGTGTTTTTCTATAATGTCACGCTTTATTTCGATAGACATCATCCTTTTCTTCTTTGGACCGCTGTCCTTTCCTTTCACTTTCTTAGGACCCATGGTTACAAACAAGAAGTTTGGTAAAATAAATGCACAAAAGCACAGAACGCAAGCACAACAGAGATCCTTACGCGGTGAGGTAAACACAAGCAGAGAATGAATTTTGCACGGGAAAGCTGGGCGGGCATATGGCTGCGTTCACTAAGACAATACTGTACGCTCCGTATTGCTCGGTGACAAGATTAGAGGTTTATAATATTTCGTTTAATTATAATAAATAAGCATTTCATGGTAACAAACTATAATTTTTTATATGTTGGCACTAAGCTCCTGTAGGTTTGCTACTGTAGCGTGCAGTATTGTCTAGTGAACGCAGCCCTGACGCTGACTCGTACCTCAAATTTTGGCACGCAATTCAAAGCAAAAAATCGACCGAGTGACGGCTCGTGTCTCAAAAAACTGGTATGTTGGGGCACTCGTAAGTCAAGGTACAGTGTATTATGCTTTATTATCATCTTATTCATTTTTTGTAATGTGTGTTAAGTATGCTTTTCTATTTTTTGTATTTTGTATTTTTGG